>JANHFL010000353.1:186684-204549 GCA_032468155.1 Oxyrhabdium leporinum
GGTATATAAATGTAAAAATAAATAAATAAATAAATAAATAGGAGCAATACGATATATATACAATATATTGCTTGACATATATACAATATATATACAATATATTGCTTGACATATATACAATATATATACAATATATTGCTTGAAAATTGAAAGGAGAGATTCCCATTGCAAAAGTAAAAAAAATAACATATTAACACGTGTCCTATTTTTGGTAGTGATTTAACCCAAGCCTCAAAAGCCATAACCTGTGAAAGTAGAACTAAATATATTTAACCTTAACAGATCACCTAATCTGGGTCACAAAATTTACTAATTAGAGGAGCTTACACAGTTCTTTGTGTCTCAAACTCAACTTTCCCTTTACTTTTTAAAAGTTGTTGGCCTCATATTTTAAAAATGCATTGCCTTTCTGCAGAATAGCATACAAGCATTACATAATATTGCTCTGTCAGTGAGATGGGTGGTTTCTAAATTTTGATAAATAAATAAAGCAAGCAAATAAATAAATAAAATAAACATGCCCAGGGTTGAAAAAGCATTTTTCATGGATTTTTTTGTTAAACACCACCAGCCTAGGAGAGAAAAAGGAAAAGATGGGCATTTGGTGCATAAACAAAGCAAAAACCTTGCCAGCTACTTGCTGAGATTGTCAAGCTTTTAAAATCCTTTTAATAGTATTTCTGATGTTTCTTTCCCGTTTCTTTCTGGCCCTCCACAGCAGTTAGCAATCTGTTCATACTATCATTAAATTATAATTATCCTTTTGTGAAGGTGAGGTTTCTAAAATGCCACTTTGCCGAAGCTCCATGACCAATTTTTATTCCACTTAGGTGAAGATATAATTTAGTAATGTTTCCTAAACCAGAAAGGTAAAGGTAAGTGAAATAGATTTCTTTAACATTGTTCTTTTTCCCCCAGAAGTGTATGGCAACTATTAAAAGTTTAAAATGGATCTGAGACTGCAAATGTGAAGTTTCAGGAGCTAATAGTACCTGTGCGGAATGTTATCCCATTATCATCTAATGTCAAACAAATGTTTATAAAATATAAATATGAAAAATGAAGACGTATGACCTACATATAATACCTAGTAAGATAATTAGAGCTCCATTGTTCAAAATAGCTGTGATTAATCAAAAGTCCTCATAAAATTAAGAATAGTTTACATATCCTCTGAATGGAAACCATAAATAGTATTTTGGCCAACTTCTCACAGATTTTTTTAATAAGTTTAGATGCAGAAACTATGCACCAAACCATTAGCCATTCATTTTCTGTAAATAAATGTGTTATTACCCATTCCCCCCTATTACTTTTTAATACTTTGTTTTTAAAAAATGTCATTTTTTAGAACAATTTCATAGGGAGACTTAACAAACATTTTAAAACTACAGTCCATTCAATTGTTTGATTTGTACAGTATCTCACAAAATATTTTTAAATATTTAAAAATATACATTTTATCAAACTTAGCGAGGTATACTCCAAAGTAAATCTTCCTAGAATTCCAGTTTAAGTTTCTCTTCTGAAGTCTGTAACCTATATCACCACAACATACAAAATACAATTACAAGGAATGAAAATACTAAGGAAGGATTGATTATACCAATTTCAGTAGTGTTATCAGCCATTACATTAGAATTACTCTAAAGAGAATATCTTCTCTTTTTTGCCACTACTGAATCAAAGGTTTGTGCCACAAAGCAAAAATCAAAATATAACAATATATATTCTAATGAACTAGTACATCAAATCCACTCCTGTTTGTTAGCTATGGGACACTGTAGTTTGCTGGCCATCAAATGGATCATAATCATACAGGAATATTCCTGATTTATCGATGCTAATATTTCTCAACCTTGGCAATTTTAAGATGTGTGGACTGCAACTCCCAGAATTTCCCAGGAAAGTCTACACATCTTAATGTTACTTAGGTTGAGAAACATTGGTCTATATATTTCAGGATTAACCATTGGGTTAGCTTCTTCTGCTGTTTCCCATAAATGCACATAAGAGAAAGAAAAGGAATGGTTTGATACCAACAGAGACAATATTCTGCAGAAGTCCACATTATGGTCCATTTTGATTCTGTGTAGTATGTACATATATGCCTTTGAGTTAGCGTTCAGTCTTGCAAATGCCTAGACCGGTATTTGCACTTTTCTTGGCAATTCATATGGCTTATAAGTATACAGACATTAAAAAAAATACCACTGTAACTCACTACAGTCATTTACATCTTAATATAAAATAAGATGCTTGTAAAGTAAAAGTTTTATTATATGATACTCCAATGTCTGTAAATCCAAATTATCAAATGAGTTTTACTTTGCTTTTGTTTTAAAGCCAACTTCATAAAGCCCATAAAAAGAAACTTTTTAGTGATGTTTTTTAAGGCTCTCACCAATTTGGTTTGGCCATCACTTGATTTGGTACTATTTGGCATTGACCAAATAGTGCTAGTTCAACTTTCTCATGGATCAGTGACTCTTTATATATCCACAATATCTGTTTAGATCAGCCTTTCTCAATCTTTTAATCTTGGAAGGACCCTGTAAAAAAGTTTTTGGGAGCTCTTACATAAAAATGGCAAAAAGTATGAAAACTTCACAATACAATTCACTTCTAACCTAAACAATGTAAACTTTCCAATGTAAAGCACTATTATTCGGTAGTGCATGCAGCTGAGAAAATGACCTTTTTGCCCCAGTCACAGTCTCTAATAAAACCATCCGGTTTCATGGAACCGCACTGTAAAAGTCTGATCTAGATAACAAGACTTCAATGGTGCTCCTTTCTCCATCATGCATTACTGACTAGACAAATAGAGTATGGAAACATTAAAAAAAATAAAAAGAATTAATAAAATTTGGGAATGTTCTTTATTTTTTAAAAATTGTTTTTAAAGAATGCACCTAAATTTTAGTAATTACATTCTGGTTGGTCCCATGGAAAATATCAACATTTTATCAGAAATAGAATTTATCTGGGGAAATTTTACAGTAGTGTAATATCATCTCTGATGAGATCAAATAATCTTTCTTTTTTTCTCTTTTTTTCTTTTTGCCTTAAATCAGCAAGATATCAACAAGAATCTCAAGGAATGAATGTGATGTTTAATGGTAGTATACTACTATTGCTGCTGTGGGGGGCCGGGGGTTGACTTACATATTTCATTAAGTTTATTGGTTTAGTTCTATTAATTTCTATTTCTATTAATTATAATTTGTTTCAGTTTTATTATGTTTGCTAATTCTAGAAACTTGTCTACTTTTAGTTCCAGTATAACTAATATATTAAACATAGACTATAAAATTTAGATACAATAAATAAAAAGATAGAAGATAGGAGAAAGAGAGATGAAGGAGATTCTTGAGGTAATAATGTAAACAAAGGATTTTGAATTTATGGAACTTTATGCACTAGTGATTTATAGCATAGACTTGTCCAATTATCATTATTACAAAATAATGTAGACAGGCTTTATATCACTTGCAAATAGCTGGGTGATGCATTGAAGATGCTGTAAATCAGTACTGTGGAAATAAAATCAGACAATCTGCCAAATGTGGTAAAAAGTAGGTTTATCATGGCTGCACTGAATACCCTATTAACATTGTAAAATGATCTCCTGTATTTGAAATGGGAAGAAATAAGCATTAAACCAATACCAAGGACTGCTTTATAAATTGTGTGAGATCTACAAGACGAAATGAAGATCAAATCATTTGCTTTTACACATTCAACTGCTTTTGTGAGAATGTGCACATTCTTCACGGCACGTTGCACTTTATTTGTGTGGGAGTCAGACTTATATTTCCCTGAGAAGTGACAAGTACTATTTTAAGCCAAACAAGCCAGTTTTTGTAGATATGTGTGAGGGCAATGTGCATGCAAATTAGTAACAATTAATTTTAGCTCCAAGAGTACTGACAATCTTCTTTTAGAAATAACTAAGTTAAAAATAGTGAAAGTTAAATAGACGAATAGAAGACATTTGGCAACTTCATAATCTAGTCTTTCAGATTTTCTTTTAGCTTGTCATAGTCATTCTTTTGTTTGGGGAACTGTACGACTTAGTGAGAACCCAAGACTTACCAAATGTCTCTTATGAATGACTATAATTGCTATATTGCCTCTCATGATGTCTTTCAGCTTCATACATTCTGAGCTTTATACTTTCCTTCAGTAAAGGATAGGTTTCAGAGTACTAACAATGTTTAAAATATCTACCAGCAGATCTGTAAAATCTTCCATCATTCTGTGAATCACAGAGGACGCATCTTTGTCATCAAAGATTGACCCAGGCAATTCAATAGCCAAATATTACCAGCTGACCTGGAAATGCTGTCTTTCGAAGAAAATGCTGAAACAAGGCTTCAGTCTGATATTTAATAGCTATTTTCATTGAGTTCAAAGCCATTTACTTCTGAGTTGTCTTAATTATAGACAACAGAAACCAACACAGTATCTACCCCTTTATCTCTCTTTTTGCATCTGGCTAACAAACCACGACAAAGAATGTAGTCTCATCTTTCAATGATCTTACAAATCTTCTTATCTGTACTGCAGTACAAAATGAATTGAAATAAATTGCTGGTCTTTTACTCCATGTTTCTCTCTACATGTATTTAGATAAATTGATCAGATGGTTTGCAAAAGAAGATGTATAAGATAAGGAGTTTTGTTAGGGAAGTTTAACAATGAAAAGAAATTTATTGAAACCCCATCCACTAAAGATTTTCATCCACCTTGATGCCAATTTTCTTTTGTACAATAATTGGCATGATAACATGCTAATAATTTTGTAGTTGAGTCTTTTTCCTAATAGGCTGCAGGCTACTCTTCTAAATGGGAAGGAATGTAACTTCTAAGCAGTGCATACATGTAAAGTTTTGGAAGCTTTAAGAGTAGAATATTGAACTTGGAGAGGGAGAAAGAGGGAGAATGTCTACCTGGAGCCCAGGGGCCAAAAGATGGGCTGAGATTAAAAAAACTACCTCCCTTTAATGGAAAAATTGACTACCTTAAATAATTGTAATAAAAGGTTACCTATAAAAGTTGGATATGTTACGGGTCCAAGAAAAACAGAGTTCAAACAAGTTCAAAAATGAGGTGAAGTATTGCTGTGTTTTTCTAAAAACTGGAAAAGAGTGAGCAATAATTGTCACAGAGCTCAAATAGAAGCAAGCTTGTGAGAACTTTGGGATCCAACACTGATCCCAAAGAGTGATATATTGTAAAAATGGGGGGGAAGGGGGGGGGCTGAAAGAGTCCTTAGTTAAAAGGACATTTAGTTGAAGGGACAGAGTATTACCATTTTTCTCCCACAAATCATATTTTATGGAAAGAACAGATAACATAATCTGACATCATAAGTAAGCAGAGCCACAAGAATATACCATAAAAACTGTGCAATTAAGGCCAGCTTATCTTCAAGGGAAACATAATACCCAAAATGCAGTATCTTATTTCTATAATCTAGGACTCCATACACAAATAGTTTTTGAAAAAAACATTTAAAATCTATACTAGTATGAAATTCTAGGTAGGTGTTCCGTGATGCTCAATATAAGGAAAAAGACACAAAGAAATTGATATGTGAATGCTATATAATTATTATGTCTTAATAATATTTTCTGATAAAATATTTTAACATTTGGCTAGGTGTAATAATTTCTATTATTTTCTTTTCCCCCACCAAGGAGGTACACTTTCTTTCCCTATCTCTCCCTCTGTTTTTAGAAATGCTTTTTTTAAAAAAATCTCCATTTATGTCTCTCCATATCTTTGCATATCAATGTTTTTGAGTAAAGCAAATATTAGAAAATTGCAGTGTTCCTCCTTGGGCAGTTTCCTTTGCAATTGGAATCATGCTAGTGGGGAAGTTGGTACTGCTGTGCCTCCTGACTATCTCTCCCTCACTGCTTCTGGGCCTCTCCAGCACAAGATAAAGAAAAATGCTAATTGAAGACACTCCCTGTGCATTTTTTAAAATTGTGATTATTTATTTGGAAGAATGCTGTATAGGGATGCAGAGACCATACATGGAGAAGACACTAAATAGTAATAGATGTTATCTTCCTAGGTACAAAAATTCATGGTAAATAATGCAAAAGCAAGAATCATTGGAGAAGCCTGATATTTGGAGAAACAGAAATGGATGGAAGATGGAGACAGTCAGACAGATCAATCCACCTGGGCATTAAGTTTCAACACTAAATACTATTTGATGGAGATTAGCTACAATTTAAAGCAGGCACATCTATCTGTAAGCTTTTGCAGTGACTTGGTGGCACATTGAATTACATATCACAACTTTTCCATCCTGTCATGTGCCAGATACATTGGGATATCAACTACCAAAATTCCTCTGGACATCACATCAAGCCACAAACCAGGGATATCAAACTCAAGGCCCAAGGGTTGGATCCAGCCCATGGGATGCTTAGATCTGGCCCATGTGGCCACCCTGGAAACAGTGAAGGACCGGCCTGCAGTGCCTCTGCCAGCAAAACCTCCTGAGCTTCATTTTCGCTGGCAGAGGGTTGAAAGAGGCCGTCGCAGCTGAAAATGGAGCTCAGGAGCCCATTTTCGCTGGCAGAGAACTCAGGCCACCACAGGTGCCTCCCCAACATGAGTGATGTCATGCTGGCCACACCCACCCTGGCCATGCCCATTCCGCCCCCCTGAATCAAACACAACCCTGATGCAGTTCTCAATGAAATCGAGTTTGACATCCCTGCCATAAACAGTTGGTACAAGGATAAGTTAAAAATTAAAAATGGAGGGTTTTTCTCAAGTACCACTTTGGTCTTGTTGCAGTCAAGCACATTATTCTTTGCTATATTCCCAATGACCTTTTTGTAAACACAACTGGAGAGGGTTAAATAGAAAGTATATCCAAGTAAAAAAGGATCTCTCTTCCACGTTTCGCTTTCATGTTCTTCTGGGCCTCAGTGATACACCACAGTTACCACACCCAAGGAATTTTTGTTATATCTGCACACACACACTGAATTGACACTGTAGTACAAAAAGGGGGGAAATGTTTCTGTTCTGCATTCCAACATTGTGTCCACAGAGCAACACTGAACAAAAATAACACATTGGGAATTTAGAAACTTACAATGATAAGAAGGCTAACATGCATTTCCATGGAAGTAGATTTTATAAAAAGAATTGGGAGTTAGGGAAGGAATATTTATAATATTTCATACATATTGAAAGAAAGAATTGAATGTTAAGTGGTGAAAATGAAGAAAGTTGAAAATAACAGTGAAAGATCTGGAAAATAGTTAAATCTATTTTGGACAAGTGGTTCCTTTATCCTCCTGCTGTCTGCACAACACATAGAATTTAAATAACTTTTTTTTCCAGTTTTTCTACATAACTGTTCCATAAATGGATCCTTCATTTTTTATACTACTTCAAGACATTATTGGCATTGTATGGGTCTGACTAAGTTCAGGGAAATTCTAGTTTGATGGCAATCAGGCATAAAAAAGATTCAGTAGCTTCCAGCCCACTCCCCTTGCAAAAATACAGTGAGGATTGAGAAAGAAGGAAGAAGAATGTAAACATTTTAAAAGTTCTTCAAACAATGAACAGAATGATGCAACTGGCAATTATATTTAGTAGTCAGAGATTTGAATAATCCATCACATCATGTATTAAACAGTCATTCATTCATTCATTCATTCATTGTAACTACTGTACTCTATAGAAACAATATAATTTAGGACATAACTAAATCTACTTAGACATCACAAATCTTAGGAATCTATTATGTACTCTAGAAGCCCAAGTAAAGGGTTAGTATTGAGGGAATCATTATTCCTTCTACTTCTGTTACATAGCAGCCTTGATGACTACATGTACAACAACATCATAAATATGAATTCTTCCTGAATTGACAAAGCTAACCATCAAGACTTTCTAGGTTTATCATTTGAGCAGATGAGGGTTTCAGAAGCAAAATGGATACTCAGAGCCTACAAAGCAAATTTTCCCTTAACTACCTCTCCCTTTATAAGTTCCAAACATTTTGGCTCTGCCTGCTAGTGATATCACAACATCACAAGTGATTTCACAACATCGCAAGCCATTGTCTCTTGCAGGCATGAGTGGCAGAGGATGTACATTTCCAAGGACCAAAAAGAAAAAGGCTTCTTCAGCACAGAAGAAAGAATATGATTATAAGAGTCATTTCCTTGAGATGGAAAGTTTTTGAATTGAATAAATTCAAACTTCAATAGGAAGGAAGGAAGGAAGGAAGGAAGGAAGGAAGGAAGGAAGGAAGGAAGGAAGGAAGGAAGGAAGGAAGGAAGGAAGGGGTTTGAAGGTGCAACTTCCATCTTTAATCTAAGCTAGTCAGCATGTAGGAAAAAATCATGTAGAAATTCCAATAAATGTAGCTTAATAAGAAAATCAGAAACATATAATAAAAGAATCTCATATACAAATTATCTGTCTGGTGATGGATCCTGTCCTAGAAAGATCCATCATTGACAGTGGTAGGATAGTGACATACTTTCAATACATTACAGATAGTTTTGATTTAATGAAATAGTTCCCCACACCTTATACCTTTGCCCACTATTTTTTCAGTGCAAGAAGGTATTGTTTATAGCAATGTCATTTATTCTTCTATTATTATCCACATGAAACACTTTGATGGCAAGAGAGGATGCATCTGAATTCTAAGGTTGTTCTGAAGTTGTCTGTGAGACTTCTGTGACTTATCTCTGAGAACAAAGATTGGACAATGGTATAAGGATGGGATGTCTGGGATGGCATAAGGACTTCTGCCTTGGGCAGGGCGTTGGACTAGAAGACCGCCAAGGTCTCTTCCATCTGTATGATTTTGATTCTGTTAACATGTGCTCCCTTTCAGTCACAGCACCATTTCAGCTCGGATTTACCTTGACTTCGTTGAATCTTGCAGTGAGAGCCCTTCATCATATCTGGAGAGAAAATGAATGTGTGTGGAGAGATTCAGGGCTGGCATCAGTGGTTTCTGCCAAAAGAAAACACTGTGGCTGGCGCTCCGGCTTGGTGTGCAGCTTAGGACCAGCTGTGAATGTCAGCTGCAGGTTAAAGACCATTTCCTGTGTCTGACAGCTCTCAGGCACCTATCCATCCCTCTCCTTCTGCACCGCTGCTGGCTTGATACATACTCCAGGCATCAACTTCTGAAACTAGATCTCCTTCACCGTCTGTCTGCCAGAAGGGGCTCAGGAAAGGCAGGGTCAGCAGCAGCTGAAATGAGCAGAGCTGGAGCAGCTTCCCCTGCCCCCTCACATCAGGGCTGGGCAAGCAACTCACTTCCGGTGCCCAGACAGAAGGAACAAGATGGCACTGTATGGAATGGGTTGGCAGCATCTGCATCCTGGACGTCATTGTCGCCCACATGCTAAAGAGTTATCTTTGGTGGCTATATAAATTTCAGTAATAAACAAATAGTAAAATTTAAAAAAATAAAAGATACAAGGTAGCCTTGAATCTTTGCTGCCAGTAGCACCCACAGCAATGCACTATCTCTAATTAATACTATAAACCCTACTTCCAGGAGGGAACTGTGGCTAGAAGCTGGAGCCAAGAACAGGAACACATGCCAGAAGATCAAGGGCTTCATACTTCCAGTTTTCAATCTTCTGTTGCAATGTCTGGAGACAGGCTTGTGCCAGAAAAATCAGCAACTCTGTCATGATAGCCTTTAGTGTCTTCAAACATTCCAGCAAAAGTGTAGGAATAGAGGGTGTGTCACCCACACCTCCAAGTGACCACAAATGCTTAATGCCAAAGCCACCCTTAGGACTATTTTGAGCATGAAATAGGAGTGAACCATTGCTCTTCCTTCCCTCCTTCAATGCAGCGAGATTAATATAAACTAAGATGGCCATCAACATCCATGGTGCTACAGAAATTACTTGTTTACTAGTGCAAAGCAACTTGATTTCTGTTCCGGAATGATTTGGCTCCTAGTCCTAGCACTACAGCAACCCCTTGTTCCAGCCTTTTAGACATCCAGGTATTCCAGAATTCCTCTGCAGTTCTCGCTTGCTTGTTCTGATCTTTGACTTGCACACAAAAAGAAACCCATCTAATCTCCTCCTGTTTTTAAACCATGATGAATTCAGAGCCCAAAACAGGATCGTCACAGAACTCTCACCTTGTATGCTTGTGGAGATGGCACAGGCTGGGAGCGACTGAGGAACGGATCAGAGAGCTGGAGGAAGCTATGGCGATAGGAACTGAGATCCTTGTGCTGCCACACCAATTTGTAAAGCTCCAGGCATGTCAGGCCAGCTACAGCAGCTGTTGTTGTGGCAATAGCAGGTACAATCCGGCCCACAATCCTCTTGGCCTATTAAAATTAAGTTGGGCAGACACCATGAAAATGATGGGAGAGAAAGCTGCTTCTTGCAGGTGGCAAGCACCAGGGAAGGATTTTCTCAAGAGGCCTTGCCTAAGGAATTGGTAGCCTTCCACCACCTCCATTCCCTTGATAGCCCATCTCCTCCCAAGCTTCCAACTGTTTTTCACTCCCGCTCTTGAGTAGCCTTGTGAAGAATTAACCCTGCTGCATGGACTTCTTCTAAAACAGCCAGAATACATTCCAATATCCCCCTTCTCAACTCCCCATTTTCTGTCTTTCGTTTATTGGCAATAAGGGAGGGGGGGGAAGAAACAAAGCCTTCCCACTGGCCTCACCTGGAACTTATCCACTGGAGAGATGCCATAGTTCTGAGCTCGCAGATTGGCTGCATGCGTGATGAATTCCAAATGGGAGTCCTTATCCTGAGGGCCCAACAATGGCAAAATCAGTCCTAACCAGGAAGTGGTGGAAGTAACAGAAAAGGATCTCAATGGGAAGGAGACAAAAGTGATTGTAAGCCTTACAAAAATCAGGAAAAACAAAGAACAGTTGGGATTGAAAAGTAAAGAAAAGGCATAAAAATGTGGTAATGGGGGTTGATATGATGTTTGGAGGGTTTATTTTTAGTAAAGGAAAACAACTCCAATGACTGCAAAAACACATTGTGCAATCCTGGAAAACAGCGTGTAGCTAAATAAGTTTCCACAACCCAGAGCAGCTGTAATACAACGGTTGCCCTTGACTTGGTTAAGGAATTGTGCCCTCAAGTCTTTTTCCCTTCCTCTTTATCCTCTTTCTTTCCGCATGACAAACCTATTTCACAATTTTTTAAAATATGGCTGCTCCTTTTGTCTATCCAACCTATAACAATATTACATTACAGCTACTCCAGCCTGGATGTTTCTGGAATATTTTTGAATTGGGAGAACCAAGGCAGCTTCAAGTGGGAGATGGGAGAATGTGAAAGAGTGAAAACAGGAACCGTAAGCCGTGAAACTGTGTAGAAAATACAATACAACATCAGTATAAGTACTGCAAAAAGAGGATGGTGGTCTGATTCATTAATAATTAATTGATAAGAGTTATAAGGCCACACATTTTATGAAACCCAACTTTGGATGGTTTACAGTAATATTAAAAACCAAAGAAACAGTAAAGCCAAAACCCTATTTCCTTAACCAGCAATATCCATTGTCCGATCCATCTGTTGGACAATGCGATCACCAGGCTCCGATGCTTATCCCAATCCCTGGGGGGAAAGCCAGCTTTTCTGGAAGGCTAAAAGGATAGGACCCTTCTGGATCCCACTGGCTGCTATGGAAGAGGCCCTATTGGACCACGGCGACCCTGGCAGCATCTAGGGGAAGGGAACGTGCCCAACCTGACCTGGTGGAGAAGGCAGGGAGAGCAGTTCTACACGGTTTTGTGCCATGCAGAGTTTAAAAGAGATAACCAGCAGCCTGAATTGCACTCCAAAATAAAATGAGAACCAGTGCAACTATGAGCAAATCAACGTGCACAACTGCATTCTGGACTAGTTGTAACTTTTGCGTGGTCTTCAAGGGTAGCTCCATGGAGAGCACATGACAGCAGTCCAGTCAGGAAGTCCTAGTATGCAGTGTTGCTCTGTCAAGCAGGGAACTAGTTCTGATCACGTATGCAGCAACAGAAGAAGAGTACCAGAAAGAAACAGGACCAACAACAGCTCATTCCAAACATCCTAGCACTTCCAAAGTCTGAAAACAGTCAAGATGCAAACTCACAACAATGTCCATGACCCTGTTTTGGGGAACTGCACATCGGTCTTTGAATGGATGTCCTTCTTAATCTGGGCCCAAGTTTCTTCACTAACACAGGGATACGATAATGTTTTTTACAGGTTTGTGAAGAATGATTTCAAGAATGAAACAGCAGCAACAGATGTAATGTGATCAAATAACTTGGGGCCCAAATGGAAAAAACACACGAAGAAACAGTGACTACAATCTATTCAAAATTGTACAAATTTAAGCACATGTTTAAACCCTTTCTACCGAAATGAACGGTGGTTAGAGCCAAACTAGATTTAATGCCATTCACATAATCAGAAGCGTGTGATTAAAATGCTGTGACCACCCTGGTCCCTGATTCCAGGGAGGAATATTGGGGGGAATTTAACTATTTGAAATCTCTTCAATCCCAACCCAACTGAGGAAATGACAGGGGCTCAGTAGGGACAAAAGTCTCAATCCCATGTATTCTTGGACCCAACTCAGATCGAACCTTCTGCATCTTAATTTGGATCCTCACAACATGCTGTAGATAAGGTTGCCTTTGGAGACAACTCTGAAGCTGGAGTTGATGCAAAATGCAACTAGACTGCTGGTGGCATAATTCCACTAGCAGAGAGTAAACCCAACGCTAAAGTTACTATATTAATTAACCTTAATTCAGAACACACATAATGATACTTTTGGTCAGTTGGTCTGAATGATACTTTAAAAAACTCTTTACGGTGCAGCATTAGGATATGCAGGAAACCACTTGCCAAAATGTATCTGCTTTTCTAGGGCAATCAATGGCCATATCTGTTGAGGGGCCCACCCACACCCTTGCAAGAAATACATGGCTGTGAACCAGATTACAGATAGCCCTCAATTTATGACTCCAACGGAGAGCAAAATTTCTGTTGCTAAGGACGGCAGTTGCTAAGTGAGTCACACCCTATTTTATGGCCCTATTTTTTCCACAGTTGTTAAGTGAATCATGTGGTTTTAAGTGAACCTGGCTTCCCCATTGATTTTGCTCGTTCCCTAGGAAGCTTTGCAAGTGACAATCCCAGGAACCTGGGAGTCTGCAACCATCGTAAATATATGCCGATTGCCAAACAACCGAATTCTGATCACGTGACTGTGGGGATGCTGCGGTGGTTATAAGTGTGAGAACCAGTTATAAATCACTTTTTTTCAGGGTTCTTGTGACTTTGAATGGCCACTAAATGGATAATTGTAAGTGAAGGACTTCCTGGTGTGCACACTTTCTTCATGGTAGCCCCTCATTCTTTGGATGACCCTCTCTCAGTTCAGACCCTCATATGTTAACACTATGTAACAATTCAAATCTGGGCTATTCAATGTGTCTTTGGCCCCGGTTGGTCTGAATGAGGGCATCCAAACTCTGGCTATAAAATATGTACTGTTACATTTTATATTTTCTTTTATGTTGTGATGCATCCAGAGCTCTTCGGGATTGAGGTGGTTTATAAATAATGTGAATTACATATCTACAATTTTAAACGATTTGTGTAATCAAATGAATGACAAAATGTACCTTAGCCCTTAGGTACTTAGCCTGAATTACATGTTGTTTTGTGTTTTTAAATAATGATATTGCTCTTTTCTAGAAACTTAAATCCTAAATGTCAACTCAATTATAACTCAAAACTCCAGAAACAGTAGCCACCAAAACATGGAAAAGGTCAAAGCAACTGGTAAATGACTGGTATATGAGTTTTCTATTAGGAGCACTTGACAGTAACTTTCAACTGAAATGGCAATATATGGAAAATATTCCACCTTAACTGAAATCTAGACCCCGATCCTGGCAGCTGATGACATATTTGGATATAATCCCCACAAGATTCCTACATTACAACTGCATTTCTGCAGACAAATGGCCACTGTATGCAAAACGTTTGGCTCATAGCAGCTGTGGGCCTGTTCCAATACTGCTCTGCACACAAGGAATATCATTCAATCACAATGTTCTCCCCTACTAAATAAAACAGACTTCCTACTGCAAGATGTGAGCAAGTGGAGGAAGGCCATAACTCAGTGCTGAAGGGTTTTCTTTGTACACAGAAAGTCAGCTCTGCTTTCATTATCCAGCTTTCCTTTTAAGAGTCTCTGATAGCAACGGTGAGCAAAACCCTTGGCATGAACCCACCATTTTCCTTAAATGTTCACATCCTTATCATTTCACATTCAAGCAGCTCCCCATTCTCCAGTCTCCATCGTTCCCATTTGCCAGCCCCAGATAAGAATGAATTTCAACCAACAATCCTTCTGACTTTATTTTGTCTTAATTTTACGCATGGCTCAGAATTAAATCTGTGATCAAGAAAGCTTAGTTCTAGAGAGGTATGCCCAGGAGTGTAGCTTTATCAACTCAAAAGAGTAGTTTATCCAGATATGGTTTGGTTCTGATATAAAGACAAATAATTGTTCTAAGTAGCATGCCTGAATCTAGAGGTCACAGGCTCACACCTTCCTCTTTTGTGAGATTCCACCACAAATTGAATATGTAACTTAGCAGTCAAAAGTATGATTATTTCCTTTTTTTCCTCTTGAGAATTTTCTTCTGGAAAGGAGGCCTTAATGTTTCCTCACAGTCCATTTAAAACTTACCTACACCTTTAATTTACAAATAAATTAAGGAAATCATTAGGTACATGGGAAGTTATGCTGTAAAATTGACCTAAATTCAGCTTTATCTAGGTTTTGCTTGGTTTCTGCCCATTTAACATGCTCTGGCCTCGCCTGCTTTTGGGAATAAGGGCTCCAGCATATCATTAAAGTCCAAATACTTCCTTCAATCTAAAAGAAGTTGCTCAGACCACTTCAAGCTATCCAATGACTTCTCAGTAAAGGTGAGATTCAAAACCAGGAGCCATTTGATTTGTAGCTAAGACTTTGAGTCATAACCCTACGTTTTGTGTACGTGATACAAAGGGAGCGTTTTCTGTAACTCGGCATTTGAGCTCTGAATATTTAAAAAATCATGTGGGTCTTGTTCATACTTGCCCTTTACTGATACTGGGACAATGGAAAAATCAGTTCATGAGTCATCTCATAAAAGTGTTTTAGCTCTAAGCTGAAATTGCCTAGTCCAGGATGAAGAAGCATTGTCAGAGGAGGTCACAATTGGAATAGTGGAGTCACATGGTTTACTCACTGCCCTTCAAGGTCTACACAGAAAGAAATACATAGCAAGATGCAATAAACAAGCATATCCATACCTTCTCAAAGTGAAGTGGCTCCATATGACCAGATAAGAGGTCTTTTTCAAGCTCCTCTCTTAGCTTTCCCAATTCTTGCTGCAGTTCTACCAGAATTGTCTGATCTAAAAGACATATTTGGAGCAGGCCAAGTAAAATCCTCTGAGTGATATGGAATGAACAAAACATTATCCGCTTGTTTAAAGCCATTTATATCACCCTTACTGTTCAATGATAACCTCCACCCACATCTTTGATTAACATCAGCAGAAGGATCTTTAGGAGCTAACGGAAGCAGTTTAGTTTTCTGCCTATCATTGATCTCATTGATTTCTTACTAGAGGCACTTGGTAATGTTGGAATCTCCTTATCAGTAACAGGGATATGCATCCCTTGAGAAGGGTGGAAGGGTGGGAGATGCAACTTGAGGACTTGGAAAGTAGTAGCTTCATCTTCATGAACAGGCAGCCTGTGTGTCTTGGCAAAGAGGTGACTGGCAATCACAATGAAGTTCTTGTGGGTGGTCTATAAAAATCCAAAGATAGCTTTAGCAGAGTCAGTACCCAATATATCCCTTTTCCCCACTGAAACTCTAAGTTCTTATTTCTCATAATCAGCAACTGGAAGCATTGGGTGACCCTCCAAAAATAAATCCCCTACCATTCAGCTAAACAAATTCCCCCCTCTTATACGATCAATACAGAATATCACCTAATGCAGCTTTCTACTATGACTGCGAGAAACAGTGGGTTCAGATAAGATAAATTCCAGTGAATTTGGAATCCTCCTTTGAAACATCCAAGGCAAGTTTGAAATGAACTAGTCTTTCTCTTGTTGATTAAACACTTCTGGATTCATACCCTTTTTTAGCTATTTATTGTGAATTGCTTGCCACCCATTCTAGGAAATGATAAAAACAAACAATTCTCATTCATTGAACATACATGTGTGTGTGTTCATGAGACTGAATGTGTACATTTACTTTCATCCTTTTAACGTTAAGATGTGAATGGTCACCCAACAGGGGAAACGTCTTGACCTTTCCTTGATGATGCTTATTGAGAAGGCAAAGTCTGCTCTCTTCTAGAATAATCCCTAGTTCCCAAGTTGAACAACTCACTCACATTATTGTAATCAAACTGGAGTTGGTGAGGGCATCGCTTGGATCCTGACCAGAAAGGAAGTCCAGAGCTTGTCTCCTGGGAACAAAGGTAAATGGGGTCAGTCAGGAAGCCACATGGGGTGCAGGAAAGAAGTTCAAGGAAGGAAACTCTACTGATCAAGGCCTGGAACTGAGCCAGGTAAGTTTTGCAGCCTGAAGTGAAGAGATTTAGCCATGGAAGAGAGAATAAGTGAAGGCCTCAGAAATAGTAGATATGGCCGGAAGGAACTATCTGTACCATCTATATATTTTACTTGTATATATTTTAATTCCTCCGAAACATCCAGGGCCTCCTTCTGACAATACCGTTACATTCCATTAAAGGCCAAAAAAGGTTATATAAAAGAACAATGCTTTATCATCCAAAAAATGGACACATATAACCACAGTAGCATTGTTTCGGTAACATAATGTACACAGTGAAGAAAAATGGGGAATGAAAGTGCAATGGAACCTGCAGCTGAAGCCATAGAGCTACCAAAGTTGAATGCATAAAATGAGGCGTTAGATTTTTTTACCCTTTCTTGAATCTATTAAAAGCCATGAAAAAATTTGTATTATAATTCACAGATACAGTAATCCTTCAATGGCATTTTCAATCCTGAGTGCAATACACAGGTATCAAAGAAGCCACCTTTACATTAAGCATCTGGGTTTCCACAAAAAAGTACAGTAATTCCCTTTGATTCTCTCTTTTGATTTTCCTCTCAGCCAAGCCAAGAAAATCACTTTCTGTGTTTTAGGTATTAGTATAACTAAAAGAACAAAGAAGCAGTACGAGTTCTTTTCATAGAGCGTGTGTGTTCCTGCAAGGCTGAAAAATGCTTCGTTTTATTTTCTACTTATAGTTAACACCACTTGCAAAATTACACCACCACCATTGCATGGAGATGGATATAAATGATTATGTTAGAATAGAATAACAGAGTTGGAAGGGACCTTGGAGATCTTCTAGTCTAACCCCCTGCTCAGGCAGGAGACCCTATACCATTTCAAGCAAATGGTTATGCAATCTCTTCTTAAAAACTTGCAGTGTTGGAAAATTCACAACTTCTGAAGGCAAGTTGTTCCACTGGTTAATTGATCTGTCAGGAAATGTCTTCTTAGTTCTAAGTTGCTTTTCTCCTTGATTAGTTTCCACCTATTGCTTCTTGTCCTACCCTCAGGTACTTTGGAGAATCGCTTGACTCCCTCTTTTTTGTGGCAACCCGAGATATTGGAAAACTGCTATCATGTCACCCCTAGTCGTTCTTTTCCTCAGACTAGACACACCCAATTCCAGCAACCGTTCTTTATATGTTTTAGCCTCCAGTCCCCTAATCATCTTTGTTGCTCTTCTCTGCACTC
>JANHFL010000353.1:204649-219612 GCA_032468155.1 Oxyrhabdium leporinum
CAAACTATATAACATCATTAGTTTTAGTGCTAACAGTGTTAGGCTAGCACTAATGTTGTTACCTAGTTTGGGTAATGAAATGTCTGCAAGAAAACAGCCAAGCTCAGAGAGCACCAAGGACCTGTGAATTAAACTTTTTACACACAAAGTGTGACCTTCACCTCCAGATGAGTCCCAGGAAAGAGAAATTTGTTTATTTAATTTTGTCAATGTACACTATATAGCCATCCAATTCACAAATTGGGACTCTGGAAGTTTCTCTATTCCCCATCTTGGCCGAAGTCAGATAAAGTCACATTCTTCTAATCAAGCTTATTTCACTTTTGCATCTGCATTTTCCAGCCTCCTCATTTTGCCCAAAAAGCATGTCATTTCAATCTGCACAGCTGAAACCCAGCTGCCCCCTCCTCCCTAGCTATGAGTTCCCACAGTTGTTACCTTTTGACTATAATTCTCTCATTTCCAGCTGCTAAATCACATTTAAAAAGCTAAAAATATATTAAACACTCCCCTGATGTGACAGTGTTGTTTTACATGGCAAAATAATTGCAACAGGAAAGGCATGTGATCATCAGTTGGAGAAGAACTAGATCCTGGCAACCAGAAAACCCCTGCCCTGGAAGTATAATTCAAAATGGGAAGAAATTAATTATATATATCGGAACTTGTGGGTAGAATGTGTTTTAAAATAAAACAGATTATTGTCCACAGATATATAAATGGAAGTCCATCTTCATATTTGAGCCAAATAATTAACCGTGTAATCCAAATGAAGGGTTAAGAGAGGCATGGCAATGAGGATACAGAAAGCCAATGTAGGAGTTCCCTCACATACTCTTTGCTCCAAAATAATCTACTTACTGTTTCTTAGTGCACATCCACATTTGAGGGCAATCTCTTGGCTGAGGACAGTTTAAGAGGACTTGGCCCAAAGTGGTATTTTCCATTGGAAAATGGAAGGAAACCAATGCAGACATTCTACATCCTATGACAGAGTCGCCTGTAAAGGTTCAGAGACCCGTTGAGCTCCAATAAGCCTGCTAAGAAACTTCCCTCTTTCTTCTGGCTACAGGGCTCTGTTTCTCCATGGCCATAACTGCTTTGGTTGCCAGGCTGTTACCACCCAGGAACATTTCCTTTTCTTGGTTTGATTCACAACAGGATCAATATTTTCATTGGTAAATTCCACTGGGGGGGCAGAAGAACAGTATTAGAATGTTTCCTAAATTATCCAGTAGCAAAAATAAGGATTAGGGTTAGGGTTACATGGGGAAAATGGCTACGGGTCACTGTACTTGCAAGCAGAAGACAATGAATTTCTATTGCTAGCCTTATTAGTACCAATCCTGCTGCTGAAGCTTCAGTGTGGGCTCTATATGGTTGGAAAAAGACCACTTTGTTAGAAACATAGCAGAAGCAGAGCTGCTAACCACCTCCCTAGGAAGACCCATGCTTGCCCCTTCCTTTTCCCTGTTCCTGTTTCTTTGCCTTTCCTGACAGCAGCTAGTTTCTGAGGGATGATTAAGAAAAACACTGCCAGGACAGCAGTTCATCCAAATGTGTTTAGATTCAAAATGCCATTTCAATACTTATGATTTGTAGCATCTTCATAATTTCACCTAGCCATCACAGTAGTGATATAAAGCTGGTCCTCAATTATTTTATTTGGTGCAAGAAGAATGGAATGAAATGGAATAGAATAGTTGGAAGGGACCCGGAAGGTCTTCTAGTCCAGCCCCCTGCTTAGGCTGAAAACCGTATACCATGTCAGACAAATGGTTGTCCAATCTCTTAAAAACTCTCAATGTTGGAACACTCACAACTTCTGGAGGCAAATTGTCCCATTGATTAATTTTTCTAACTGTCAGGAAATTTCTCCTTAGTTCTAGGTTGCTTCTCTCCTTGATTAGTTCCATCCATTGCTTCTTGCCCTGCCCTCAGGTACTTTGGAGAATAGCTTGACTCCCTTTTTGTGGCAATCCTTTAGATATTGGAACTCTGCTATCAACTCACCCCTAGTCTTTCTTTTCATGATTAAACTAGACATACCAAATTCCAGCAACCATTCTTTATATGTTTTAGGCTCCAGTCCCCTAATCATCTTTGTTGCTCTTCTCTGCACTCTTTCTAGAGTCTCAACATCTTTTTTACATTGTGGTGATCAAAACTGGATGCAGCATTCCAAGTGTGGCCTTACCAAGGCATTATAAAGGGTATTAACACTTATTAACACATTAGTTATGTGTTAACTACATACAGGGCAGATTGTTTTTAATCTTCTCAGAAGGTATCAGATAATCTGTAATAGGAAATATGGGAAGAGGGCTCTTTCCACACTACCGGAACATCCTACATAGAAATGGCTACCTTGAATTTTGCTTCACCACAATGAGAGGAAGAGAGCAAGGTGCAGGACCGCTATAGAAACTGTTTTAGGTTGAGTCCTTAGCCTGAGCATCTGGACTCTCTGCTTTGAATGTACAGTACTACTTCTCTCTCTGTAGACTCTTAATTACTGTTTGTCATTTGATTCAGATCCTATTAGGTTCTTATTCTTCTGAAATTTGTCACCAGTCTGAAAAACTACAGGCGGATTATTGGGGTGTATTGAGATATTTTATGACCATGGGTTTCTACCCAAAGAAGCAGCAAGAGTAAATATTTGCGGAGGTAAGTCTGAAGAAGCAATGCCTCCAAGATGATGCCCTTTCTGGAATGAGTTTTGATTAAGTTGGAAGCCTCTGCAAGAGAAATGTGTACTCTGTCCAAAGAAGGGCAAAGGGAGGATCCTCCCTTGATCTTGAGCCATTCCCACTTCATTTGCTGCACTGTGCTGGGCAAGAAGCTAGGAGGTAGTTGAGAATAAAAAGGATACACTCATGTCTCACGTATTCAGGTGGAAAGTTGTACAGCAACTGCTGGATGTCATGACAGAAAAGACGCTCCCAAAGTTTCCGGGCCCAGGCCACGCAGTCTCGCCAGCAGAATGGCTGCTCCTTAAGACTCATCTTCACTAGATTCAGCATCTCCAAAGTTTCCATGCCTTCTTTCTCAAAGAAGGTGGGATCCCTGGAGTTAAAAGTACACACTGTAGTTGGACTAAAGAAAGTATTCAGCTGTTTTATTTCTTAAGTATAATAAATCTGCACCAATTTTGTGGTTAAAATATCCATAGGCCTCTCAAAACAATCAGATCTCCTTGTTTAATTATTCTAAGAACAACTATTGTTTAGTGATAAAGTATCTACTAAACATCCACTGCCCCTGCTAGCAGAATAAAACATTACCTCGATCCCCAACACTACCCATTCACGATTCTTCCACACACACACAGAATATTTATGTAGAACTCCTCTTTGACAAGATCTAGACTTTCACTCACCTCAAAAATTTATTAGTATCCTCTGCTCTTCTTTTGAAAAGATCCTCAAATTGATTTCGGGCCCACTGAAAAAGATGAAGGTGGGGTGGGTTCAGGAATCTATTTTGCTCTTTGTAAATGCATTAAGCCTGTGCCTTGACTCAGAAGCAAGAGCACTTATGATCTGCAAGATGCACTCCCAAATAGCAAGTCCTGGATAGCAGGCTCTGAGTATCTTGCCTGCCGCTATTTTTGGGGAGAACTCGGCCAACATAGGCCACAGATCCCTCAAGTCAGGCACTTACTCCTCTGGTCTAGATGTAAAGAGCTCTGCAATCAGATGGCCAGACAGAAATTTCCTCCATTGGAGGCGAAGGGGAGTCAAGTAGGGGCATGAAAAGCCTCGGGGTCCTGAAATCTGGAAAGGCCTGCTCTTGCTTCCTCTGTTCTGTGAACTGGGAAGAAACAGCTGAAGATTGGCTTGAGGTAAAGAATTTTGGCTTAGCCTATGGGTGAAACAGCTGGACCCCATCTCCTGTCACCACACCACTAACAGCCACCCTAGTTTTCGTCCAGCCACCTGGAAACAGTAAATGAAGCTAAAATGGCCAGGGAGAAGGGAGTTTCCCCTCTTTCAAGGATGGCTCAACTGGAGAGAAAGGGGAAAGGAGAATGCCCCCTTGGAGCAGAAGCTGCAGAGTTGATGAGGGTCAGAAGAAAGAGTAGTGTGGACTTGTACCTGAATGGTGTGCTGGATGGTGCTGGGAAAATGGCGCAGAGTGCAGAGAGGGAACTCTCTACTGTCCCCATCCTGGCTCTGTCCATGTGTCCTTGTCAGGCCAGGCACAAAGACCAGGGCATGTCCCTTGGTGCCATCGGTCCCAGAATCAAGCAAATTTTTGAGGTAGTACATACATCTTTCGCCCACATAATTTCCTGCAGGGGAAAGAAAAAGGGGAAGCCTAAAGTGTTGCACACCTCTTTGGGTGATTCTGCTTCCATAGCTGCAATCAGTCAATCAGAACAGAACTGGAAGGGACCTTGGAGATCTTCTAGTCCAACCCCCTGGTCAAGCAGGAATCACTATACCATTTCAGACAAGTGACTGTCCAGGCTCTTCTTAAAAGCCTCCAGTGATGAAGCACCTACAACTTCAGAAGGCAAGCTGTTCCCCTGGTTAATTATCCTCACTGTTAGGAAGTTTCTCTGTAGTTCCAGGTTGCATCTCTCCTCGATTACTATAGTTTCCATCCATTGTTTCTTGTCCTACCTACAAGTACTTTGGTAAATAATTTGAACCCCTTCTCTTTGTGGCAGCCCTTCAAAAACATGGTAGCACTGCTATCATATCACCTCTGGTCCTTCTTTTCTCTAGACTAGCCAAATCCAAATCTTGCAACTGTTCTTCATGTTTTAATCTCCAGCTAACTAACTCTTAGGAGAGAAAGAGGTGAAGGAACACAAGAAGAAACATTTGTGGCTTGCTAAAGACACTTTCCTTTGAAAGTTTGAGAAAATCAAAGTTGTAGGCAAAAAAAAGAACTGATTGCCTCATGTCTTCCCTCATTCTCTGAAGAAGAGAACTAGAAGAAAAACAAGACAAAATCCAAACTATATAAATGCTATAAATTTAGAAATATGCTTCCTTAGTAAGGCTGTGTTTTGAATATTCTAAATTGTGGTATGAGTGATGGATAAATACTATGCAAATTTAAGTTGATTATTTACGTGCCCTCAATTCAGCCTTGACTCCTAATGACTCCATAGACAATGCTCACCAATCTGCCTCCAATAAAAATCCTAGAGCTCTTCAAATATTTTTTTGCAGTAATTGACTGTCCAACTACCTGATACATTATTTTTCCTTCCTCCTTCCAAGTTTAACAGGGATACATGTATGTGTGTGTGTGTGTGAGCGAGAGAGATTCAGTCAAGCATCAACTCCCATCCCATGCCAAAATATTTGGGTTTCTGCTTGTGGGTTATTGTCTCAAAGATGTAGTCAGTTTTTATTTGGTCCATGACTAATTTATTATTTTTTTCTTGCAGTTCATGGTACCTTTAGTAATAGTTTCCAAATTTATCATTCTAGCACTAGCACGGATGATGTTACCTAGCTTGGGTAACGAAACAACTGCAAGAAAACAATCAAGATCCCTAGTCTATCATTCTTCCTTCTTTCTCTCATTCTTTCTGTACATATAACTTTGATAGCCATACCTTCTTACAGGAAAAAGCTGCTGGTTTAACTATTATGACCTTCGTATTACAGGATCAACCTTTATATTTCATTATCCTGTCAAAATTTATCTTTTCCTTAAAATTAAGAGAACTCGTACAAAAATATTATTTAGTAGCGTGAAATATGTATGTGTGTGTGTGTATGTATGTACAAGCATTTTCCCGACTGGAACGTTTCAGATGTACTGGGGTTACTGCTTTCAAATTCCCAGTCAGTACAGTATGGTCATCGGTGACAGTGGGCTGAATTAGAGAGTTGACTTCCCTATTTATCCAGGAGCAATTATCTTATGGAAGACTGGAACACTTTACCCTGGGAGACTTATACCCATTAGGACCGAAGGACTCACTGGCTTGAAAGCTGTCCAGGGCACTGGCTACACCATTCAAGCCCAGGAAGAAGTCATCCCCATAGAAGTGTTCTGTGTCAGGCCCAATCTGATTTTGCTGAGCTATTACATTGATATTGGGATTCATACGTCTTATGGCAGCTGCAGCCACTTCTGACTTCTGCTTCTATAGAAACAAAGGACACAGGTTTAGATTTAGGATTAAAATTGCTCATTGACCGAAGAACAGAAATAGAAGTCAGGTCAGAAAACAGATTTTCTTCATTTACATTAAAAGTCAATTTGCTAGTATTCTGACCTGCAGCAAATCCAAAGTTTCACCCTTCGCCCAATTTTTCCCCCTGCCATCTTGCCTGCATGACTTACAGATACATCTTGTGATCGAAATAGGAACTGCCTGTTCAGGTTGGATTTTTCAATGATGTCCATGTCTGTCACAGTGATCTTCCCACCCTCGCCAGCAGCCAAGCCAATCATTGCGAAATTCTTCAAGAGTTCACAGCCAATCGCACCCGCTCCTATCTAAAGAAGTTGTTCATAATAAGACTGCTTGAGACTTCATGACATTTTGGAACAATATCAGAAACTGGAGATAGCTTCTCAAATTACTGTATATATGGTTGTTCTTACCCACACCTTCCCGTATATCTTTTCTCCATCTGCATACTATTAGCCTAATCCTCATGCAATTTCAATAAAATACGCATGGCAATTACAAAGCCTGGACAGAAGTATTCACACAAGAAAATTGCTATCGAAGTCCAAAAACTTTCTGAATGCAATTCTGGGAGAAGGATAGAAATGACATACAGAATGATTCTCCCATTTTGAACATAGAACTCCTGATCACATTTTATATTATAGATATAGTCCAAAATCTAAAAAAAACCCAATGAGAAACACATGATTTTAGTATGTTTCTATTATAGCTAGTATACTAGACTAACTCTTAATTTTGCATGGAATAAGCGCAGACAAGAAACTCCACAAATTTGTGGGATCCATATGCCAATTCATCTATTGTGTGAAACATGTAAGAACTATGCAAGGGCCTTAAAACAAGAAAAAGGAGTAAAACCGGGATGCAACCTCAACCCAACCCTCTTTTATCTTATAAATCAACTATCTAACAGCTGTTTCTAAAATGGCTGTGAAGTCCAGGATTACCAGAATGTGACTCAGCAGTACGAAGCCTGTTCTATAGTGGTGATCTCACACACTCCCTTCAATAACAGAGTCATGCAAATGAACAAAAGGAAAGATTTTGCAGAATGTGAATGTATCTGGCAAGAACATATCTTGGTGCCTGTCTATTTTTCAAAAATATTCTCATGGATACTAGAGATTTGATCAATGTCAATCTTTCGAGGATTGTTTGCTTCTTTCCTGATCTAAAATACTTAGGGATCCATGTTGAATTTTCCATAAATCTTTGTATTCACATCTGCAAAAAGTGATATGCTATAATTAAAGACTTTATTACCATTGCTATAATAATTTTGTCCCACTATCTAATGGGAATAGTTTCAACATCTGGTGTCTTTCTTTGATAATCAGGAATCTGTTAATTAGGATAAAATCTGATATCTACAGCAGCAGTTCTGCCAGCAAATGATGTTACCACCCCACCACCCCAAAAAAACAAAAAAACCCAGAACCCAACAAAACCAATAACAGCTGCAGGAAGAATCTAAGCCTCATCACCTAAAAATAATAATTCTTCCTTTAGTGCCCTCTCTCAGGCTAAAAACGATCAAATACTCCCTCTGCTGTGAAAAACTGGAAGAAAAGGCACCAAAGTTTATCCATTTTCTTTCAACAGCTGCTGGGTGAATACGTGGTTTCCCATCCTGCAATGGGAAATTAGCTCATCAAAAGAAGTTTTCTTTTGTTTTAATTATTGGACCCACAAAGGTCATTTGGAAGAGCTGTACATCTATCACCCCAGATAAGATAAGGTAAATGAGAGCTGGAGAGACAACAGACAACAAAAATGGGAACTTGGCACACAGCATAATTTGCCCAAACCAAATACACACATTATAATGAACCTAGTTAGTGTGCGGTAAGAACGTTGTTTCATGTGGTCCACAGGCCTTGCATGCCTTACTCACCAGGAAATACTTCTGCTTCCCAAGTCGTTTTTGGAAGTCAGCCCCAAAGACAGCAATCTGCCCATCGTAGCGACTATCACACTGTCAGAGATGGAGATGGCAAGCATTAGAACACTAAGAGAAACATTCCAGACCAGAGGCAAAATGAAACCAGCCCAGTTTCTCAAGGGCATTCTCAGAAAGTCTAGTTGGCTGCCTTTATGGAATTCAGCATCATGGAAGAGAAGAGATGAAAATGTTTCAGACAGCCAATAGTGGAAACCTTTCTAAACAAAGTCGTGATGGGTGATACCTGAATAGTTTGGATAAAAAGGCAAACTATGGAATGTAACTACTTACTGGGGCACAGTTTTCCTCTGTCAGCTGCTCCCCCTCAGGCAGGCATTCATAAGCATCAAAGTACAGCCACTGATCCAAAGGGGTAAATTTCCCTGAGACAGCCTGCAAGCATAATAACATAGAAGCTTTGCTCAAGCAAAATATTATAATGAACATTGTGAAAGCTAGAGTCCAACACATCTATATCTTCAGCTGTAAGGCAGGCCCAGTTTCAGTAGTTTATGTTTTTGCTTATCCCGTCTCATTATTCAGAAAAAATCACATCTTTTGGTCTTCTACTCAACTGTTAAAGGCACAAAAGCCCCTCAGGGAATGGGAAGATTGGTACTTCTTCACATTCTAGTCACTTCACTAATCTCGTTGATCACTAATTCATCCAGGAACTTGACAGAGTGGCTGATCTATACTGCAACAGGCAGAAAATAAATTACTCTAAGAAAAGAGAAAATGAAATGCTTGCAGTCACTACCAACTCAAGACAGATGAGCTCCTATGCTCTGGAGTCATCCCACATGAAATTAATTTCTATGCGAATCAAATGATCTTTAATCCAGCCTTCTGCATTTGTCACTTGCAACAAATGGTCAGTTATGGTACTTTATGGAGAATGGTCTCTGAGTCCAGAGTGTCTTCTGTGATGAAGCCTCGTCAGTCCAAATCTTGTTACAGAAGGCAAAACTGCGAAGGCCTTGGCATTGCCCCTGAATAATACACACACTGCTGCCTATCATACTGAGCAATATTAAATTCTATTAAAGTTAAAGTAATTATTCTTTCCTTTACATATGTATTGTCAATGTTATTATACACTGTATACAATCTATTCCCATTCCGTTTCATTTAGAGGGGTTATTTATCATGAATGTTGTCTATTTGGGCAATGTGCACTGTCCATCTGAGTGAAAGTCATACGGCCAAAAGGGATACAGGAAAGTTTGAAACTTAACACACTTTACCAAATGAGATTTTTTTTAATTACATGTGCTCAGGTATAATGCCAATGTCTTACCACTGTATTTCCCCCCCATCTTTTTAATGTTTTTATTTGTAGCCACCTAGAATTGTTTAAGGATAGATGGCATATATATTTTAATAATAATATATATTTTAATAACAAAAACAAGAAAACCGGATAATGGCTAAAAGCAGGAAAGTTGAAGAAAAGAGACGGGGTGAATTCTGGTTGCACAAGACCAAGCCTTAAGAAAAATACATACAAAGCCAGAACTGAGAAGAGAACAAGAAGACAACAAATGCCACCTCTGCAAAAAAGCTGGAGAAACAGTGGACTGACCCCCTAGTTAGTTGCTGCAAGAAGACTGACTACAAACAATGGCATGACAAAGTAGCAACAATGGTGCATTGGAATATCCACAGGAAATACAAAAAAATAATAATCTAGATAGTAGACGTTGCAGTAGTCAGAAACAGAAGAATAAAAGAGAAAAACAACTGGAGGAAAAATCACAAAATACAAAGACCTGCAAACAAAAGTTGAATGATTATGGCAAAAGGAAGCTAAGATAGTACCAACATGTGCCTGGAGTGCAATCACAAAAAATCTGGAGCACCATTTGAAAACCATGGGCATTGACAAAGATCACCATCAGTCAATTGCAAAAGGCAGCTTGCTTGGAACAGCTTACATCCTGCAATGGAACCTTTAACACCATCAAATCAGGCCTTACAAAGGACTCAGTAGGTGAATACAAGCGCTGAAACCAGTCTAAATAACTCTCTGACTGTGCAACCAAGGATAATATGTCATACTGTAAGTCATTGTCTACAAACTACAATGGCTGTCTTCACATATCATATTAAATCAAATATTCTAAAGAAAACCTATGCAAACCATATTATGGCTCAGCATGAATCAAATTGGGAAATTCCAGGACTGAAAAAATAAGGAGCCAGGATTGTAGACACAGTCAAAAGAAAGAAAGCCTAACAGAGAATGATAGCTGGAGGGAGCCAGTTATGTGCAAGAAGACTGCAGTTCAGAGAGAACATGTTACAGGGAAACATAATTTGGCTGTACTAAATGTAAGTAATTAAGAGTTCTATTTAGCCTGTATTTCTTCTAGAAGCTCAAGCCAGCTTACATGGGAATTTCTCTTGTGATGACTGCAAAAAATCTCAGGTTTGTTGAGAGAGAGAGTGACAAGCCCAAAGTCACCTTTTAAGTTTTCATGATTTTAGTCTAGTAAATGAAATCTCAATAAATAGGAGTATGACGTTGCTCCTCCTACTCGTTCTTGCTCAAGATTGTAAACATTATATTTCAATACATTTTGTCTGTCAAACTAGGGATCATCAGAATCCTGATCTTTAAACTCTCTTATACATTTCTTCTATTTTAAGTCAACATTTGGCCATTATAGGAGTCTTATAATAGTTACATCCTTTAGTTCATTCCGTCGTTTGACATCTCCAGAGAAACGGCTAGAAAAATCCCAAGTGCTTTTTCCCTTACGGTGCTCTGATATATCTCTGATATATCTCGTGATTAGTAATACAGCTGGCCAGATTTTAGCTATTTAGTTACCAATATATTTTGACTTTCAGTAGTCAGTATGTGTCAGAGCTGTGAGTAAGGGCTTCAACAAACCTCTTATCAACTCATAAAAGATAAAAGCTAAGATCTTGGGCTGCTTCTCGATGAAGTGTCTTTTGTGCAATCGGTCTGCCTCCTTTATGGAATTTTACCCAGGTAGTAATGATTGAGACACCATCCCCTATTTCTTAACTTCCCTGTTTTTTTCCAAAAGCACCTTCCAGGTTTTGCTTATCACAAAAAGATATTAAAAAGATAAAGGTGGAAAAGCTGCTCTGTGTCATTTATCTGGTAGAATCAGAAGCTGCCCTGTAATCATTTGCAAAAGGCCCTTCAGAAGTAAGTCTGAATCAGAGGTTTCCTACATCTCAGTGTGTCCTATAATTACATTTACACTGACTGAACTTTGCTTCTCAGAAAGTAGGAAGCATGCAGTAAGGCAAGGTGTTAGGAGGACATTTAGCTTTACAAATAGTCCTTGACTTACAACCATAATTGGACCTGGAATCTTGGTCATTGAGCGAAGTAGTCATTAAGCAAGATGCCACATGATTGCTTTGCTCAATAACCACAATCCCGGTTCTCCCAGTTGTGGCTGTTAAGTGAAGCACCAGGGAGGCAACCCAGTCCTCCTAGGCATAGTGTAGCCATCCCACCCAGGAGGCCCAGGTCCTGTCTCTCACCACCGGAGAGAACAATTGTGAGAATGATGGCTTTTGCTAGTCTTTTCACCAGATTTCAGGTCCAGTCCTCCAGTGCCCATGAGGATTTCCTTCCCTGCATGAAGGGAAGGGGAAATCTCTCAGAGCGCCGGAGGACTGGACCTCAAATCCAACACCCCCTTCACTTGCGACTTTCGCTGCTGGTTTCCTCAATGACTTTCTGAGGAAGCTGGCAGCAAAGATTGCAAATGGCTGTCACACGATCGCAGGGCACTTGGCAACCAGTTTTAAATGTGGACAGGTTGCCAGGAGCCAGAAATGCGGTGACCGGGGGCGGTGCAACATTTTACGAGAGCCATCATTGACTGCAAACCGTTATTAAACAACCAGTCTTGAGTTAAGGACTACCTGTATCCAAACATAATAGACGATAAAGAATTAATTTATAGCTATTTTCTCTTCCTCACAAAGTATGAAACCAACCTTATGCCCAATTGAAAAGGCGTCACTCACGCATAGGAGAGAGCATACAGTGAAGGCCTTTAAGCCCGGGATAAAGGTGAAGGTGAAAGGTTTCCCCTGTCAGTCGAGTCCGACTCCAGGGGAAGGGGGCTCATCTCCCTTTCTTAGTCAAGGGAGCCAGCTTTGTCTGAAGACACTTGCGTGGCGATGTGGCCAGCATGACTATATGCTGAGGCGCAAATGGAGCCTAGGCAGAAGAGGTCATCTCTCTTATTACTCTTAGGAAAACACCTCTGTATTAGGAATCTTGTCCGTTGTAAAAGAAGGAACAGTCTTGAAGTTGCTCATCTATCATGTGGCTGTAACCTGTCCACTATGATAAAATATATTACAGTTTTGTTTAAAATACTGTACTGATTAGCTTTAATTATAAATTAGCATATATAGTATGATGCAAATCAGCACCTTTTTTTCCTTGAGATACATTTCCTTTTTTGGGGTGATGTTGAAGTGGTCACCCTTCTAAACAACGGTCTCTGGAGGAAGAGTTTTCTCCTCTCTTCTCTGACCTCTTTCCGACTGGCGCAATTGAGGGAAACAGAGGGCCTAAAAGAGAGCTCAGCTTCCCACCTTCCCTTTAAAACGGCTCAAAAGCATAAACTGCCATCTGGTGGACATTTTATAAATTATGAGCAAAACATGCTTTCATCCAGTTAGATTTTATAACACTGTATAGAACAAAGAATAACAGAGTTGGAAGGGGCCTTGGAGGTCTTCTAGTCCACCCTCCTGCCCAAGCAGGAGACCCTATACTATTCTGGACAAATGGCTGCCCAATCCCTTCTTAAAAACCTCCAGTGAAGAAGCACCCACAACTTCTGGAGGCAAGTCGTTCCATTAATTTGAAATACATTCCATATATTGTAATCCATTCCAGTTAGGACAGAAAATCCTTGTCAGCTTGGTAGATGCACAACACTAGAGTCAAAGCAAAAACTATGCTAGTGTGAGTAGTAAAAAAATTAACATTAATTAGTCTTCGTCATCTTTCTTAAGAATAGCTTGGACAATCTATGAGTAGTATACATCTTCCTTAGTTGAGTTCTCAGATTAGAAAAAATCCAGCTGTTATATGCCCTCATGCTAGAGCAGGGGTCCCCAACCCCCAGTGTGTGGACTGGCACTGGTCTATGCTCCACTGAAAACCGGGCCATGTGCGTGAAGCTCCATTTGCGCACATGAAACCATCCCCTTCCTTCACTGCCACCATCTGCCTGCCTGCCGCTGCTGATCCGCAGAGCCGGAAAGATCAGAGTTCGCTGCAGTAGAGGATCTGTGAGTCCACCATTCCAGATGAACGAGGAGGAAAAACAAAACAGACACACCACAAGCTGATCAGGAAAAGAATATCATGCTATCTGGCTCCAAAATTACAGCTCAATATTGTGAAAGAAACATCTTGAGCATTAAAAGATATTCCATGCTGAAAGCAGCCGAACTTGCTTAATCATGCCTCTATTTAAAAAACAATAATAGTGGACATCCTTCACTGGCAAACCCAGTATAAAGCCACTTAATGGCCGTCAGAAAGCTGAATTTCAGTACTGGATCCAAAGCAAGTAGAGTACCTGCAATTCTCAATGGGAAGCCCAAGGCGACTCTTTTAGGTACAGCTACAAAACGATTAGCAGAGCCATTACAACGGATGGAAAACTTCTCATGCAGCTTCAAAACTATTTCTTTTAGTTTCCTGTAAGAATTCATAGTTATTCCTAATATTTTATACCGCCCTCACACATTCAAAGCACTTTGTGTATTTTATTAATTAACCATTTCAAGAATCATGTAAGTTAAGTAAATAATATGTTTCTCTATTTTTTTTGCGCATGAGGAATATTGAGGTTGAAAAAGACTGGCTTGCCTAGAGCACATATTGAATTATTCCCAAAAGAGGTGAAACCTGCTTCCCAATTTATAGCTTTTTTAAGCTGCTACTTTATATTAGATATCTCTAGCATGATTATTAATTATTGTGGGTATAACCTACATTGAACTTCTCCAGAAGCTCAAGGTAGGATATCTAATATTCCCTTCTCGTTTTAACCTTGAAATCAGTTTATGATGTTTACTATGCTGAGAGAGAGAGTGAATTTATCATTGAGTGAGGACTTGAACCTGGGTTTACCAAATCCAGGATTTTTTTAAATCACTGGATCACTGGTTTTTTATTCAAATAGCAGAATTTCCTTAACGCTTAATAAAATGGAAAGCCATTAGAAATATCTATGGGAAATGTTTGCAGATGGTACGTGGACTACAATTCCTATAGGAGATAGAATTTTTTGGTACTACAGATAGTTTCTGTCTTTTGACCATTCACTTAATAATGGTCCAGACTCTAGAAAGAGTTCCCTTCCATGCGTGGAGGGGAGCTGAACTCCTTCAGCAGGCAGCTTTTACAGCCAGCCCCCAGAGGCAAGGAGGAGCAAAAAGCAAAGCAGAGAGCGGAGAGTCAAGGTCAGGGTGCCTGAGGCAGGTGCTAAGGGATTGCTAAGCACTAAAGTCATGTGACACCACACTTTATGACTACGTTGCCTAGCAATAGATTTTGTTCCCAATTACTGTCATTAACCAAGGACCAGCTGCATGCCATACTGTGATATCACTAGCAGCAGCTAAGACAGCAGAGAAGAGAAGAAAAGGAGAGCACTGAAGGGTTCATCAGGGCAATGCTGGACGAAGAGTTACTGAAGAGAGGAAAAGCGGGTAACACAGACCAGATTTACCTACACATAAGTCCTGTTCTACTTGTCTTTAGAATGAGAGTAAATCTTTGGCTCAATAGGTTTTCGTCTTGAATTGACATTCTTCCTCCCCCCC
>JANHFL010000353.1:223962-235703 GCA_032468155.1 Oxyrhabdium leporinum
CTCCCAGGAGTCTCCATGCAGCCCGCTGTGGATACAGGTAAGTGCAGGGCAAGCACGGAGGCTCGGGGAGGGAGAAGAACGGGATTCCCTAGAGCATCCAGAGCCCGGGGGGAGGCCATTTTCTCACTCCCAGAGGCTCCAGGAAAGCCTCTGGACCTCGGGGAAGGCGAAAATGCTGCCCTCACCATGGTGCAGGAGGCCGACTAGGCCATGCCCACCATGGCCACACCCACCCAGCAACCGGGCAGCGAACCCGTTGCTGAGGTTTTTGAAGCAACTGCATGGGAAGATTTCCGACTCATTGTCAGGTGCGACTCCTAGTCAAAATCTTATAATTCTTTTGGAAAATTTACCATAAAGTTACAGCTGAGAGAAATGTTTCAGATGGGCTGACAAGCTTGCTACTACTGTAGGATGAAGAATAGAAACTCTTCCATCTATTCAGATAGATCCTGTGTTGATGGTTAGCTTTCATCACCTTTTTCTAGCATCACTAAAATTGCTTCTTCTCCCATATGTCTCACTTTCGTGGCATGAGACACATAACTCTGTCTTACCTTGAAAGTAGCCAAGAAGTTCTCTGTCAGTTCACTGGTGTAGGAGATCACCTCAACATTGTCATTTAACGTGGAGAGATGTTCTTGGGAAACCTTAGCTCGGTTTTCCCCCACATTATTCTCTGACAGGTAGAACTATAGAGACACAGCAATGTTAAGCGTAAAGAAAAGTATTTTACATAATTCTTTGCCACCAATAAAACAACATTGTTACCCTTTTCTTGCCTTTTTTTACTGTTAGATGCACCGCATTGTTTAATAGCATATTTTGGAATTGACTTTTACATCTCTATTCCCAGAAGCATCTACATATGATGTGTGTATTCAGCAATGTTTCTCAATCTTGATAAATTTAAGATAGATGGAGTGCACCACCCAGAATTCCTCAGCCAGTAGAATTCTGGGAGTTGAAGTCCACCCATCTTAAAATTGATATGGTTGAGAAATACTGCACTATACACTGTGTAAGAAACACAGTAGCTGTAATACAGCAGGAGCGTAAGATGCTAAAGAGAATGCTATGTAGCAGGATCCTAGGATATCTTAACACCGATTCTAAATTAATCTTTTATGAAACTTAAGAGTCTAATAGTGTAGCATTTCTCATTTTGACAACTTTTAATGGGAGCGAATACAACTGATTCATCAAACTTCCCAAATTAGGTAATCTTTTAGGATCCCATGGTTATATTATTCATTCAGCCATGTATCATATAGAATTATAAATTACCAAGAATTATCTGTTATTAAATGAGCAAAAATCAGGACTAATTGAGAATCCGGATGGCATGTTGGGAAATTGGGTCCTATCACACACTTAGAAAACTGTCTTTAAATGGTGGGCATTCCTTCAATTTTGTACCTCTATCTGCCAGACACTCCTTCTTCCAGCTTAGAAGAGAAGTGGAAGCAACTGCCCTATATGAAGGTCTACTCCTTCTGCAGCAAATCTCTTGAGATCAGCAATCAACCAGGGGGAAGGGGGAAGGGGGGGGGAAATCACACTGACTCGCTGGCACCATTTTTAAGTTAAGGTAGTATAAATGGAGGGAAAATGGCATGGCAAAAGGGGACAGGTTTGGCAGACGGGTAGGATTATTTGAGCCATCTGCAGGGGTTCTGATCTACCCCCTCAGAGATCGGAGTGGGGACCAATGTCCCTTCTGGGCTGAAGGTGAGCCACTTTTCTTTAGACAGGAGGATCTGGAGAACAAGATACCTCCAATTCTCCTGCACAAGAAATATGCTACTTCCTTTGTGCTCAGAAAGGAGATGAATTCTAAAGGAGCTTTGGATAGTGAGGTGGGCAGCATATAAATGTAATTAATCAATATTCCCTGCCTCCTTCTGCACAGAAAGAAATACTCTCTGCAAAAGAGACTGTGAATGATTTTAGAAATTGATAACATATAGATGAATGCATATATATGCACACATGATATCTATGGATCTACATATACTACACATAGGCTTGTGGAAAAATAGCTACAGAAGAATAAAACCTGTGTGGAATGTGTGAGCAGAATCAAAGGAAGACCTGTTCTATGCCTTACAATTGCTCTCTCACATTTGTTAGGCAAGATCAGTAAACTGCATACCTGTGAGGACAGGTCATGCCATTGAGCATCATTCTGGTCATGGAGTGTGACAGATTTCACACCTGCAAGAATCACATTCTTGGCAATCTCGACCCCCAGCCCCGTCATTCCAGAAACCAGCACTGTGGCTGCAGCCATCTTCTGCATGGCCTCCTGCCCGAGGACATAGCTGGAACAAAAACATCACAATGATGAAAATGCCAAGCCTGAACAGCGAACTGCACTCTTGTTCTTGTTCAACTGCACTTTTACCTTTGGTTTTCTTTGCCAATTAATGTTCTCTATTTTTCTTCCATCTGTCATTATGCATTTTATGCATAGAATGACCTCAAGACGACAGAAAGAGAGCCAAAAGCTGGACAAGTGGCATGTAAAAAGTATCTCAGCTCAAAGGATTTCCCACAGGACGGCTGTGGTAAACGTTTCAGAAAGGACCTTCTCTAGTTTTCCATAAAGGGAGAGGGCCGGGGAGGGGGGGGGAGGAGAAACATTTTCAGTCTTGCAAAATTCTGTTAATGTAACTTTACAATAAAGACAGAGCTGGTTTTCCAGCTTGCATTTCTTGTCAGGACTACTTCGCAGTGTTAACAGTTGTCTTAATCCCCAGATTGTTCTCCAAAATAAATTCCACCAGATGCTCACTCATTATCCAACTACTCTCAGTCAGCAGCCGGTCTCTTTTGCCCCAACTCTCGAGCGACAGCCCTTTGGGGTTTCTTAGCATTCCTCCCACTTTTGTGTCCCATGTTACTAGACTCACAGTTGGCGGGAATACAATTCCTCATCGATCTTTGGAAGGTTCTCTGTGGCGCTCATTCTGATCCTGCTGTTTCTGTACTGTCAGGGGCAAAAAAAGGGAGGACCAAGGCATTGAATCAGGCTATTGGAAAGTTTTGATTCATGAACTTATTGTCCAGGCATCAATCATGGCTGTGCTTGCTAAACTGCCAGGGAGAATTGTCCTCTCCTCTAGAACATCATTCCCTGTGATATCAGAGAAGCCTCAAACCTGTTAACTTTTCACAACGACATTAAGAAGGTGATGCCTCAAAGGGCCTTTAATCCTTTCCTGATGAGGATGGTGTTTTGGCTCTTCCTTTTAATAAGAAGGGTGTGATTGATCACGTTTTTATTATTTTTTATGATTGTGTAGCTGTGTCTGGTTTTAATCCTATTACTGTTTTGATGCAAGTTATTCAAAGGCAGTCGTGATTGGAATGGCATAACTTAGTACAATATTTCTTGAACTGTTCCTCTATCAAGGCCCCTTCCTACTCTAAAAAAAAATTGTGGAAGATCCCAAAATAGCTTTTGTTTGCATTCATCATTTATGGCATTAAAAATGAAAACGGATGCATTTATACAATATTTATTCATTTCAATGATGTAGAAATAACTAGATAAATAAATATTTTTCAGGGGGGAAACCTGTTTTTTAAAAGAAATTATTAAAAAATGAGAAGAGTTTTAATTCTTCTGCACATGTTTTCAGTATTTGGCAAATAGGAGGTCTTGGGGATTCCCAGGGCTTCTATGACCACACTTAAAAAAAACACTGGCTTACTAAAATAAATTAAATTTAAACAGAAAGCAAGACCCGGCAGGGGGCAGCATCTGGCTGACCTTGTCTAGGTTCATAAGTTCAACAGAATTAGGAGTTAACCTAATTAATACGTGGAGGGGAAATCATCAAAGAATTCTAAAGTTTGTAGGCTGATCTGGGAAGTTGAAAAGACATTCTGGGAAAAGGCAGTAGCAAGTCACTTCTGTACAGTTGCCAAGAAAAATGCATGAATGTAGCCACATTAATTGGACTGGCAGATGACTATCTCTTACATGAATAAATAGGGTGGTTGTGATGGGTGTTGCAGCCCACCAAGGGCAGGTTTCTCAGCCAGTTTTAAGACCTCCCATTAATTTCCCTTCTACTCCCCTCCCCCCCAGTGCCATACAATCAAGTAAGGGAGGCAACCCCTTGAGACTCATTGGCAAAGGGGGCCTGGCCCAACTTCCTCCTTCTAATCTTTAAAATAAACAAAGGGTCATGTTGGACCTCAATGGGTACTGTAGTGTACTGTATTATGCCCCTGAAAATGTGGACGAACACCAAGTGGCAATGAAAAGTTAAAAGTATTTTTTTCTATGTCTCTTTGTGCCAACTGCCAGGCATCTGGATTTTTCAGCCCAGATATGATTATGACTACACATGGGACTACTCAGCCAGCCTGGCAAGCAATTTTAAAAGCACAGAACAAGCAGAGCAGTTGAGTTCCTGCTTCAGTTCACACACAGAAGATAACCCAGGTGTTTCAGGGTGCCCTTCTAAAAGTAATCTCAGTATGGTTATTGCACAGGGATAATGGAAGAACAAGGAGTTTCCAGCAGAGTGAGTGTAATGAAAAGTATTGAAATGATTAGAAGTGACAGCGAAATGAGGCAACAATGGAATGATAAGAGAAATATCAGAGGCTGAAGTTGAAACAAATACTATAAATGTTTGGGTCCCCAAAAGTATTAAGTTAAGAAAACTCTTAACAAGTCAAACAAGAAATAAAAGGCAAAAGAAAATAATACAAGATGAGTAAACAAGGAAATCACAAGCATCACAGAATTAAACAGGATTAAATTGGTTAGGTAAGAATTTTTTTTATCATTAGCGTTATTTATATATTATATTATATATTATTTATTTATTTAGTTATATTTATACTATTTTAAACATTGCAGGTCAGTAACTGCAAATATCAAAATAGCATAAAATCATTAAGAAAGAATAATAATAATCATACATCTTTAAAGAAAAAGATCTACCCTTCTTTAATACATCATTTAACGATAATATTAAAACTTCATGTTAAGAAAACCCCACATTTCAGATAATTTCTTAAATGTTATTTTATTTCAATACGACTACCAGAGAGCGCCTCTGATGCTCCTGGGTTTGCTGATGAGGGTCTTCTAGCTCATCACACAGCAACAGAACGCAATGTTTTGCCATTCAGAGAAAATTAAAAGCCTTACCCGCAGACACTTCGTGCTTCTCCCCACCCGAAATCCAGCAGCTCCGGGAAGAAGAACCCTGGAAGGTGGCAAGTCCGCCTCCTTTTGGCAAGAAGTAGGAAACGAAAGCAAAAGCGAAAGCTGTCGCTTCCCGGGAACTGGGCAGAATCAGATCGCTCGATTCCTTTAAGCTGCAGCTCCGACGGGCATTTTTTTAAAAGTAAAGGCGGTGCTTTAAAATGGTTTTAATGCACGATTTCTTTCTCTTTCTCTCTCTCTCTCTTTCCTTTCCTTTATTTCTCTTTTTTCTTCCCGCATCCCTTTCTTTTCCTTCCTTCCTTCCTTCTTCAAAACTTGCTTGCATTTTCTTGGCAACCTGCAGCTAACGGTACCGAGGTTGCTTATCTAAAAATGCAACTATTTAACGACTGGATTTGCTCTTTTAAAAGTTTCTCCAAACGAAGCCGATTTGATCCTTTTTCTTGGTTGAAGATCGCACAGGCTGCCTTCGTTCCACGGCTTCCCGGCACTAAAAACATTTGCGCAAGTACAGTTCGGGAAAATTGCGTGCCGTGCCAGCGCACCACACGCTCCTTGTGCCGGCCCCCGACTTGCGCAGAGACTCGGCTCCGTCCGCCGCTCCTAGCCTAGGGAACTCCCCGCGCGCCTGTAATAAGAACAACACGCCGACTCTTTTCTGCTGGGAGGGGTTTGCAAGTTGCCTCGGGCGCATGCGCAGTGAGGACCCGCTGACAGTTTTGTTTGGGTTTGTGGCGCAGCGCTGAGCCCTTGTGTGGGTCTCGCCATTGTGCGAGCGGCGGCCGGGTTTGATGGCGGCAGAGGCTGAGGCCGGGGCCGACCCGGCTTCCGCGGAGTGGGAGGCCCCCACGCGCGTGTTGCGGGCTCTCACCTGGCTCGGGCAGGAGTTCCTGTCGGACTGGGAGGCCCAGGACTTGCGGGCCGCTCTCTTCCAGCTGCTGCTGCTCTGGCTGCTGGTGAGCTTGCTCGGCATCCAGGTGGCCTGGCGGGTCTACGGGAACACCGTCACCAGCCTCTACTACCGGCAAGGTAGGGCTCCCCGCAGAAGCCCCTGCCCTGCCCCGAGTCCACCCCGCTCCGCTCCGCCGCGACCGCTGCGCGCACCTGCGATTCGCTCCTGGGGCTCCCACCACCACCCGCTGGGTGGTGCGGGCGGGAGATCAGCCCGGGTCTCCCTCCAAGTGTGGCCCCCTGCGTGGGGAACCCGGTCCAGGGAAGGGGTCGATCAGCCTTGCTAAGAGACCAGACAGGAAGCACAGCCGGATAATTCTACTTTATCGTAGAATTTACTTTATTGTAAGGTTACATTGGCAGAATCCCGCGATTCTGAACATACATCTCTTCCCCACCCCGACCCCGATCTCCATTACAGCCCAAGTAACTAGGGAGGGTCTCTTGTCTACATGGCTGCTGCAGGCTAAACTGCCTTTTATCTAACCGTTCCCTTGGCTGCAGGTCTTTGCCCAAGGTCATTGCCACCTACCATTACGTTGCCCCCAAGAGTTAGTGGTGAAGGCCTGGCCAGAATGACCTGCCAGGGCGATTGTTCCAGCCTCTCTGGCAGCTGAGTTGACCAGGGTGGTGGTGGTGGTGGTGATGGGAGAGAAGCAATAAGCTGGTGAAGGAATCATATCGAATATGGGGTTCTGCCCCATTCCTGAGAGGCCTTTAACTAGTTGCTGGCCAGTTCTGTTACCAAACTATTAGTCTATTCTGGCTATGTTGTCTTTAAAATACATATTTTTCACTTCATCCTGAATGCCTGTTCTGTTACCAATTTCCCCCCCTCGCCATTTGTAAAAAGTATGCACAATGGTTGGGCAACAAGTGTTACCGTGTCGTCCTCTTATCTGTGGTCAAGCATTTCTGATACTGAGGCACCGTCTAAGATTAATTTGCACTCTGCAGAAACATGGCATCGTTGAATTCTGCAGCGTTATTAAATTGACATTTGTGGATGTGTGACTCCATTGAAGCTAATTTTGTCTTAACTCCTCCAACAACATTCCCCTTCCCCAATTGTGAGGACATTGCCCATGAATAATACTCTAGAAGTATTATCAGAGCAAAATGTTCCTATCCTGGCAGGACATAGCAAGGGGAAGGGGGAGGGGAAGGAGTAAACGTTCCGAAAGTATTTCTTACACTCGTGTTGTGAAATCTGAACATTCTCCTACTCTGCAGAGTTATTATTTTACCCAATATGTTCAGAGCGGGCTATGGAATTTTAGCAATGCATTATTAATTATTGTGAAATGTTGGTGCTTGTGGCTGTAGCTAATTCTCTAGTTTAACTTGGCCTTATTCTAGCTTTATTCTGCTTAATAGGGTATTCATATGAGATGCTACTGCTATGGGTGTGTAAATTAGGCTCCGGTTACTGAGAATGGCCCTGTGTGACCTGGATGGCTAGGCTGCAGGGGAACTGGAGAAGCCTGACTTTGGAAGAAGCCATTCCCCGCATAATGCCTGACTCGTGCTTTCCAAAGTGCTTGTCAGGTCTTCTCTGTGGTCTTTATAAAAACAGGTTTAGTGTTGTTTTCGGAAAGAACACTAGAGCTTTGTTTAAAAACTCCGGGTTAGCACTTCCTTGAGCACACTAGTTCTGCACTGCGCAAATCTAGAAAAGAAGAGACAGTTTCTGCCCCTGGATATTGTTGCTTCTTTCACCAAAGAGAACATTGGAGAGTTTCCACTGTGTCTGCTGACAAATGATTTTGTGTGGCCATACTTTTTACTATTTATATTACTTTGGGGTCGGAGTGTTGTGGTACTAGTATCCTTAAAGTCATTTCAGTAAACATTTTGCAAGACAAAAGGGACACGGGAGTCCTCCAAGGAGCAGGAGAATAGGAGCTGAAGGATTTAGTTGCCCATTCTTCTTCTTCTTTCCAGGTACTGGAGGAGAGAATGGAGAAACTCCAGATGGCTCTTCACACTTTTCTATGTGGTGAGTTGTTTTATTCATTGAACTGGTCATCGTTATAATGGCATCAGTGGTTTCGGGCTACAACCCAGAAAAAACACTTGATTGCATTTCTTGAAGGGTTTTTTTTTTTTAAATTTAGGGAGAGCGCAAGCAACACAAATACAAAAACACATCGAGAGTAACAACAGAGGTGACCAAACCAGGCTCCTGCTGCACCAGGAGCCCAGAGGATGGGAATGCTTGCCTGCCTGCCCACTCAGAGGCCTTGCTGATTCGGTGCAAAGGGAAAGTGCAATCAAAATTGTCATTTCTCCCATGCTATGGTTTAGTTGCTGGCCATCACTGGTGCTGTGAGGACTGCTCCTATCCGTCCAGTTGCCAAGCTCTGAATCTCAGGATTGCTTTACTCAGGTTCCGGAAGCTGCAATTCCCCCCACTCGCCACCCACCCACCCCAATTACATTATTTTCATTGTTCTTCTACATGCCACAAACCTATCTGCAGACTGACCTCCAGCCTATCTTTTCTCAGCATTAAATTGCTGGCACAGACCTCATTTCTTTCTGTTGTGGTTCTTGAAGTCCTCTGGCCCTGAGCCAGCTTCTGCTTAGAAAGGACACAGGCTCATTTTTCCAGTGGAGCATGAATCATCAGTTGCCATCTTATTCTGAGTAGTTTAGGCCTAACATAAACTGTAATGAGTCAGCAGTAGCCAGGTGTATTGCCCCACAGCTTGAGAACTCCCAAGATATATGGCCAATCATTGGGGATTCTCAGAGGAGTTCTTTATATTTGGTAGGATTGGAGAAATCTAGCCTGGGCATTTTTTAAAAATGTCTTCCTACCTCCGTCAACTTTGTAGGTAGTATGGGCTAATGACTTTCTGTAGCTCAACACTTTCTAGAATAGTTCTGCTCGCAACCCATAAGCCATTGTGCTTATGACTTGAAGGACTGAGATGAAGCTGCTCTATAATTGTGTGATTAAAGAGGTGCTGATGCAATACTGAGCTTTTCTTTTCTCTGCCATGTGCTGCCACTTATTGCAGAGTTTGTAATATAGATTATAAAGATGTAATTAAAAGAAAACAAAAGTAGCTGGGTTGTTATTGTAGCCATTGCATGGGAACTGCATTTTATTAGTCAAGGGCCATGCTACCTACTGAGCAGAAAAATGTCTACATTTTTATTTTTTTAAAAATTGAAGGGGAGGCATGCCACTTTTCCATGTTCTCCTAAATTTCTCTCCATGGAGCTAATATTAATTTTAAATGGAAGCTAACTCTTTTTGCCCCATCAGCTCATGTAAATACTACAGCCTGTTTCTGTTTGGATAGTTTTGGTTCACATATGCTTTCAAGAAAGTTATGCCTTTATGGATTAAATTAGAAATGAGGTAGCTCTGAACTGTCTGTCAAAGAGGATGGTAGCACCTAGCTGACCTTGGAAAAACTAGACTAACTTGATCCTGCCTAAAACTTAGATGGAAGACCACCAGGGAATGCCAGCACTATGAGCTGGCCAGAAAACAAAAAGCAAAAATGACGTTCTACCAAAGATAACAATAGCAAACTATTTTATTGTTGCCAGGAAAATTTCATAGATGTGCCCCGAGCTGTATTTCAAGATATTATCTGAAGGCTCCAGCTCAGGAAAAAAAGCAAAGAAATAAAAGAGGATTTGTGTAAGCTTGAATCACTGCTCCTGCGTATTCTCACAAAACATATGTTGACGAATTAACAATCCTCTTAAAGAAAATGGCTCACAAACAGTTCTGTGATTTTTGCTCCGATGTATTCCTGTGCCTACTGACATTATCTTTGGTATCTAACTACCTGACATTTTTTTAAAAATTCCAATGGGCTCATAGGCATTCTCAGAGTATAAAAATAGAGAGGGATTACAGTCTAGTGTCCATCTACCCAGGAAAAAGACAGTTGATCAGCTGTGAGTCAAGGGGCAAGGTCCTGAAGACGAGAGTTCAGAAGTGGAGAGTATCTTCTTCAATTTTCCTTTCGCTAAATTAGAATTTTGTTGCTGATCATGCTCCAATTTTGTAAGTCTGCCCAGAATATGCTTTCCAAATTCCAATGTGCCTAATCAATCCCCCCAAATGTAGCCTAGATTCAACTGTGTGTGCATGATCTGAGCTAAGTGACTCATGACAGCAACTAAGAAGCTACTGAGCAAATGAGAGGAATAAAACCAGGTTACTTTTCTGCTTATCAGATCTCAAATATTCCACCTCACACTGCAGTCATCAATCATAGACTGATACAGTCTTCTCTAGGCTCAATTTCTCTTTAGTAGCAGACTCTTCATAGAGTCAAGTATCTCTTGTCTTTTAATACAATGTCATATAAAATTAAAAATCTCTGCTGGCAGCAGCCTATTTTATGGTGTAGTAATGGGTAGGTGTAAAAGGCATTTTGGTCACAAGAGCTGGATAGTTCTTCTTCCTCACCTCTACAGTGAGGGCTGTGTTCAGTTTGCTGTATTCACTGTCCACATAGCCCATAGCAATATTCTTCTGCAGGCATGGTGATGGGCAGCCACTAGTAACTTCACCTAGTGCAAAGAGAAACAGCCAGAGTGTTACTCAATAGGGAGCATACAATGTCTTCACATAACAGAAACAACAGGAAACAAGAGTTCTCATATTTTCACACTATCCCTAGTACCCATTAAATAGCATAATATTCTTGTTTCCCTTGCATAGTGCCTTCCAAATGTGTTGGAATAATTCCCACAAATTTCAACCAGCATAGTTAAAAGCAGAATCAGCAGATTACAGGGCCTACGGTCTTTATCGAGAAAGATTAACAAAGAGCAATGAACAAAAATGGTGCTTTAGGTAGCAATTAAGAACAAGCAAACAGGGCATGGTAATTTCAAGTTCAGATTGTTACTAGATAACAACAGCCCAATTCAAAGTCAAAATTCAATGTTTTTAGATCAAAACATTTTAAATTTGAATTGTTTTATACATCAAGTTTATACAACGTTCTATGTGTAAATATGTAATTTAATTTTGGATGTGTATGTTGTATTGTATGAATCCAGCTGATTGTGATATATTCAATGAAACATTATTACACAAACCTGGCTTGGCATGATACATGAATCTAGTCACTGTATGAATCACAGCAACAGGTATCATCATCACCATCATCTAGATTACAGATCCATCAGACTACCTACCAATTGCCTTGCCCCCTGGGCTTAGAATGGGCACATGCTGCCGGATGGGAGGTCCTGTAGAAGTCAGCCCTACACGTTTCTTTTTCGGTTTCTCTTTAATTTGGGCCAAAATGGTTGAAGCACCAGGGAAATCCATGGCAACACGACGTCGCTTCCCTGGAAGGAAGTCAGAAAAGTGCAGTATCATGATAATACTAGCTCTCTTATTGTGGATCAGAAGATCCTCCTTTCAGAAGCAGCTACTTTCCCTGTATAGTTCCCACCCCTGTTTATGCTCTGGTTATAAGTTCCTGCCAATAGTCCCAAAGGTGCTTTTTCAAGAGGCAACTGGACTTCCTGGTTTTTCTTTGAAGACGTTTTGCTTCTCATCTAAGAAGCTTCTTCAGCTCTTGGATGCTTCTTGGATGAGAAGCAAAAC
>JANHFL010000354.1:0-11162 GCA_032468155.1 Oxyrhabdium leporinum
ATATACCGCCCCATTCCGAAGACTCGGGGCGGTTTACAGCTTATAAGCAATATCCCACTTTTATTTTGAGGGACCGAGTTGGAGTACGTAATGGTCCCTCTTGTGGGTCAGACAGAGAATAACTGGCCCAAAGCCGTCGAACCACCTTCTGTGCATACATAGGGATTAGTGTTTATGGTCTCAGTTTGTACTTCTAAGCAAGGGAGCTGCCACCATTTATTTATTTTTTCCTCTGACAGTTTTGGAGAGGCCAGAACTGCACAGCTGAAAACAGAATAGAGCTGGGAGGGACCTTGGAGGTCTTCTAGTCCAGCCCCCTGCTCTGGCAGGAGACCCTATTTCATTTCAGACAAGTGGCTGTCCAGATCAAAACTCAGATTTCACAGCCCCCGGATACATTATTCATTGGCAGATTAACAGATATTTGAGGCCGCAGCAGGAGGAACCAAACTCGGCCCCGAGAGCCCCATTGGGGACGGAGAGACTTGCAGATGGAGCCGCGCACACAGACATCAAAGGTTCCGGGCATCCTCGATCTCTCCAGCCACTCCAAGGGTTAAAGGGAGCGACTGCTTCTCCCTAGAAAGGCCGTAGTGAGGATCGGATGGCCCTTCCGGCCCTCTCCTTCGCTGTCCTGGCGGATTCCCCTTAGGACACTTCTCTTTGGAGCATCTTGAGAACGTTCGGAAAAAAGCCGTTGGAAGGGGCGGGGCTAAGTTTTCCCGCGTCTCTTGAGGAGCAACTGAAGGAGAAAAACGCCGTTTTAGGAAAACGATGGTACTGCTGAGGGATTCTGTCCCAAAGTCCTTTTCCAAGCGAGGACTCTCCAGTTCGAAGATAATAAAACACTTTTCTTGAGGAACAGCCCCTGAAGGACTAGGGGACATGATAGCAGACAGTGTTCCAATATTTCAGGGCTGCCACAAACGAGGGAGTCAAACTATTCTCCAAAGCACCTGAAGGCAGAACAAAAAGCAATGGATGGAAACCAATCGGGAAGAAAACCAACCTAGAACTAAGGAGAAATTTCCTAGCAGTTAAAACAATTTATCAGCAGAACGACTTGTCAGCAAAAGTTGTTAATGCTCCAATACTGGAAGTTTTTAAGAAGAGATTGGATAACTATTTGTCTGAACTGGTATGGGGTTGTACTAGATTAGAAGACCTGCAAGATCCCTTCCAACTCTGCTATTCATCCGTTCTATTCTCGATAATGGAGTAATAGAAGTGTCTGTGGCACCTGGGCAGTAGCTTTGGGAGAGCAAAATGGAGATCCTGAAGGGGGGAAAAAAGCAATACTGAAAATATTGTATTTTGAATGGGAGTAGTGGTCAAAGGACATTCAGTTCTAGGAAAAAAATTACCTCAGAAATTGCAGAGCTATGTGGAAATTTAGACATCTGAGGGGAATCTTTTTAAAAAAGTGATGTGTACGAAGGAGATGGCAGCTATGCATTAAAGGAGAACTATAAAGCTATTTTAATATAAATGGGAAGAGAAACAGGTAGTTTTTGAAGAGTTAGGAAACAAACACAATGCTCAAAAATATGAAATACAAATAATGAAAACTAAAGGGTCTCCTGAGATAGTAAGAATTATCAGATGAAATAAAGGAAGAAAACTGACTGAAGAATTTTTTTATTGAATTTTTACTAGAAAAGACACAACCAGTACAAATTTTTGTGGTGAGTAAAGCTTTGAAGTTCTTTCTGTACTTGGAATGCATATTTACGAATCCTTTGAGGTTTCGTTCCACCATTTCCAAAGTTTCTCCTTTGTGTGGAATGTCTGTCGCAAGAAACATCATACTGAAGCATTTTCCACATTCCATGCATGGATACATTTCTCCTTTTATGTATTATTTATTTGTATCTCACCTACATCTAAAGGTCACAGATACATCCTTCAACTCTTAGGATTTTGGATGTTGATCAGCTGGAGGTAAACAGACAATTGCCATTTTAATTTTAATACTGTAGTTGCCAATTATTTATTTGTTAAATTTGCCACTTGTCGTGGGGCTACTCTGGGTGGCAAATCCATACTACTTAAAAAAAATATTTTGTCCATTACTGTGGGCAACAGAATAAGTAAGGATCTGTTCCTGGTGGAATAGTCAGAACATCACAGCTGTGACACATATAGGTTGGATGGAGACCTATGTTGTAAAGTTTTATAACAACACATGTTTTCCAATATGTAGGAGACTCCAGTTCCAGTGATGATCTCTACAACACATTTGTCTTGAACAATGCCATTACTGTTCTATACAAAGGGAAAGGTAGCATTAGTGAGTGCACAAATTACAAGTGGTTTAGAATATTAAGCATCCTCAGGAATGCTGCATTGTAATTGAAAGATGAGAGATAACACAATTTGAGAAACCAGCTTTATGCTGATCAGAGAATGCATAAAATTTGATAAAAGTAAAATAAAAGTAGGTAAACCATACCTAAGAATAAATGAATGTTTAGCAAATGATTCGACCCTGAGCAGGAAGTAAGATAAGGAGATTTTGTTGTCCAAAAAAGACAGCTTGTGCTCGTTAAGCAGTGCTCATTAAAGCACACCAGAAATACGTTTATTTCTGGTCAAAAGGCCAGTGCTCAGAAACCAGATTAAGCACTCAATTCTCATATCAACAGGCTTCTATTCCTGCAACAAGATACAAAGTTTTTAAAAAAAGTCTTCAATTGCACAGCCTTCAGCCAGTACACAATAAAGCATACAGAATGTGAGTAGAAGGGTACACTAATTATGTGAAGTTACAAAAACAAAAAGGTATCTGGATGTTCTAATTCTATTAACTTCAGTTGTATAGTGTGACATATTTCACTCTCTAATGTGCGTTATTAACCCTTTACACCAGGAATGCGAGTTGCATCTGCACATTATCTTTCTTTTGCACACATTTCTTCTATGCATATGTTTAAAGCTAATTATAATACTGGCTGTACCCATCTGCATGATACTAATATTTAAAGTTATGCCCCAGTACCCGTCACTTGCAATATTCTTTAAGAGAATGCACTGGTCACTGAGTTGGCAATTACTCTATTTAAAGTAGTCAAGTTCATCACAATCACTTTAGTTTTCATCATCTTGAATATCTACAGAATTGGCCAGCTCAAAGGCTATCCAAAAATTAATAGCCATTAGATTTTCTTCCAGGGGTTTCTAAATATTTAGTTGATCAAAGTAATGTCTCTTCCACACCCAACTATGGACTGTTATCATATTTTCAGAAAAGGAATTGGTCCATAAATTTTATGGGGGCATGTATTACATATCTCTATGTGCGCAAACCTGTATGTATGCATACGTACTATTGTCAAAAGCCATACTCCAAATGAAATAGGCCCAGAGCAAAAAAATGTAAATAAAATTTAATATAATAAAATTTTGTTAAAATAAGGAAACAAATTAATTCCTATTTACATGCACCATTGTATCTCACACACCCAAACATGCCCTTTCCATCTTCGAGTGAAACAACAAAGACACGAGAGATTGGAGAAGCAGTAATTTTGCTGGAAATAGGGAAAAAAATACAGGTTTAGAACCAAAGGTGGATGTCTCAGAAGAGTGAATTGAGGAAGGGAGAAAAGGCCCACCTCAGACCTTAGAAAAATAGTTATTTTTTTTGCAGGCAAGCAAGGATAAACACAATCCTCCAAACCCAGAGTTGGGATCAAGATTAAGGACTGGCTAATAATACTCATTCACAGTTATGTCTATAGTCATTTATACCTCTAGCCCAGTCATATTCAATATAGATGCCTGCTCCCAAATACACTAAGTCAGCATCCCCAACTCAACTTACAGATAAAGAAGGGGGGGGAAAGTTTTGAATAATCTATATACTACTAAGTCTCGTCATGACCTTAACTGGGTGAACAGGGCTACCCAGCTGAACCAATACACTTCAAATTTATTTATTTATAAAATTTATAGGCCGCCCATCTTGCCTCAAGGTTACACTGGGCAGCTTATAGGCTAACTTACAGAATATGTCCATTCTGGGACCAATGATTCTCAGGGGAATGAAATTTGGGGGAAATTACGATTGCTTCATTGCTGCTGACTGCTGGTATATTGCTGGGACAGTTTCGGTGAGTGTCCCGCTTACTCTCACAATCCCTTGCACTCTCCCCTACTCAGAAGCAGGCACTTACTTGCCTGTTGGGAAGAGAAGGGAAAAGGGAGATTTCCAATGCTCCCTGCCAGATTCCCACAAGGAAATTTAATGGGGAGGCCAGCAGGAAATTGGAGCTCACTCCTGCTCCCACAGCTTTTTTGCTCATCACTGGTCATTCTGTTCCTCTGTTTAAGGAAGGTAAGGAAATAGCAATAGCACTTAGACTTATATACCGCTTCACTGTGCTTTACAGCCCTCTCTAAATAGTTTAGAATCGGCATATTGCCCCCAACAATCCGAGTCCTCATTTTACTGAATTTAGAAGAATGAAAAGCTGAGTCATTCTTGAGCCAGTCAGGATTGAACTGCTGGCAGTTGGCAAAATTAGCCTGCAACCCTAACCACTACACCACCACGGCTGTGAAATTATGTCCCAGCAGAGCATAGATTGTCAAGTGATTTAATAAAAATTTAGATATCCCTAATATCTCACTGCAGATATAGTTGGTTTATATTGTACCTACAACAGAGACAAGATCTTGGTCTTCCTCTTGTAATAACTTGAAGCTCTTCCAAAGCTTTCCTATCAGTTTTTTTCATCTGGCCCATCCATTCTATTTCTTCTCTTCGCCTTCTTTCACTCTAACTCATTTTCTCTAATTAATCCATTCCCTTTTAATTTTGGCATTGATAGAAATGGAATCGCTTAAGTTCTTTCCATATTGCATGCATGTACTGAGCCTTTCCTCCATGTAACTTCTTTTATCAGAAGTTCACTACTCTGAAAGAAGAGTCTCACTGCAGGCAGGTGGGTTCTTCTTTGTGTGGATCCTTTTATGAAAAGAGAGGGAAGTGTTGTGACTGAAACTCTTTCCACACTCCTGACACTCATATGGTTTCTCTCCTGTGTGGATCCTCCTATGTGAACTGAGGGAACTGCTTGTATTGAAACACTTTCCACAGTCCGTGCAATGGTATGGTTTCTCGCCAGAGTGGATCCTCTTATGTGATATCAGGGAACTGCTTGTATAAAAACTCTTTTCACAATCTGTGCATTTATATAGCTTCTCCCCAGAGTGGATCTTCTTATGAGAACTAAGGTGGCTGCTTTTACTGAATTTCTTTCCACAATCCATGCATTGATACGGTTTCATCCCAGTGTGGATCCTTTCATGGGAACTAAGGGAAGCACTTTGGCTGAAACTCTTGCCACATTCCATGCACTTATATGGTTTCTCCCCAGTGTGGATCCTTTTATGGGCAGTGAGGGAACCACTGGTGGTGAAGCTCTTTCCACAATCTGTGCATTTGTATGGCTTCTCCCCTGTGTGGATCCTTTTATGGCAGGACAGATTTCTGTGTTGGCTGAAACATTTCCCACACTCTGTACATCTATATGGCTTCTCTCCTGTGTGGATCCTTTCATGAGAAATAAGATCAGTACTCTTGCGGAAGCTCTTTCCACACGCTGTGCATTTATATGGTTTCTCCCCTGTGTGAATCCTTTTATGGGAAATGAGTTCACTGCTTGTACTGAAGCTCTTTCCACAATCCATGCACTGATACGGTTTCATCCCTGTATGAATCCTTTCATGGGAAGTAAGGGAAGTGCTCTGGCTGAAACTCTTCCCACATTCCATGCATTTATATGGTTTCTCCCCTGTATGGATCCTTTGATGACTGGTAAGGTTATTGCTCCAACTGAAGCTTTTTCCACACTCCATGCATTGATATGGCTTCTCGCCTGTGTGGATCCTTTTATGGGAAGTAAGATCACTCCTACTTATAAAGCACTTTCCACAATCTGTGCATTGATATGGTTTCTCCCCTGTGTGGATCCTTTCATGGGAAGTAAGACCACGTCTCATTGTAAAGCTTTTTCCACATTCCAGACATTTAAATGGTTTTTCCCCTGTATGGATCCTTTTATGAGAAATGAGATCACTGCTTTGACTGAACTTCTTTCCACAATCCATGCACTGATATGGTTTCATCCCAGTATGCATCCTTTCATGGGAAGTAAGGGAAGTACTTTGGCTGAAACTCTTCCCGCATTGCATGCACTTATATGGTTTCTCCCCCGTGTGGATCCTTTTATGGGCAGTAAGGGAACAACTGGTGGTGAAGCTCTTTCCACAGTCTATACATCTATATGGCTTCTCCCCTTTGTGGATCCTTTTATGAGACGTAAAATCAATACTTATATTGAACCTCCTTCCACATTCCATTCTTTTACATTTCTTTCCTGCATGGGACTTTTTGTGCAAAGTAAGATCACTGCTTGTATAGAAACTCTTTCTGCATTCTGTACATTTATGAGACTTCTCCACTTTATGGGTTGTTTTATGGGTGTTAAAAGTACTGCTGTCACTAAATCTTTTCCCACTGTCTGAATATTTATGTGATTTTGGTGTCTCCATGCTTTGATGTAAAGGAAGACATAGATTCAAATCTTTTTCCCCATGTTCCTTGCATTCAACCTTCTTCTCTTTAGAGTGGGTTCTGCTACATTCACAGATGACTGATTTATTGCTGAAAGTTTTCCCACTGTTTAAACAGCTTCTCTTTTCTTTGTGTGGTTGGATATTGAAGTTGCAATTTTCTCTATGCTGAAAAGTAGATGATTTTTCCTTCCTATTATTCAACCAGTGTTCTTCAGTCACATTTGGTTTCCTTCGATTTTGAAATATCCCTTTTGTAGTCTCAGTCCTTTCCAGTGAATTCACAGCCAGTACTTTATAATCTTCAGGCTCTTCCCTATCATCTGTTTGGAAAGAAAAAAGAAAATTAAACATGAGATGCTTAAGACGTAAAATGAAGTGCGTCACATCATATTAGCCTCCTTTTTTATTTTAACATTACCAAGATTATTCCCTCTAAGCTACATGGTGGTGGGAATATGTCTGGGGCTTTGTTTACTTCATTTCTGATCCTTCTTGTTATCTCCAGATTGTTGGACTGCTAAGGGGCACCTAAGGTATGAGGTACCACAGAGCTCCATTATTTTTACCCATTAGGGAAAATAATTTGAGGTCAAGATGAAACCTCTGGGAAGTAACATCTAGAGTTCTGGAGTGGAATATGATTAACATTCCATTTTAAATGTGGAAGAAGACAAGTTGAAATTAAATGAAGAGAAAATGGAGGTGCTGTTGCTATAAAGAAACTGTACTTAAATGCTGGGATTTAGCATGTTTGAGATGAATCACCGGAAGTTCTTAACTGCATGCACAATCTATTACTGTGTGCAAAAACATCATTTGAAATGAAACTGCTGCTCAGTAGTATTTGCATGTACAGCCAAATATCACACTAGTTTGGACTGAGCAAGTGTGCCACCCTTACTATCCACAGAGCAGGGTTATCAAAATCACAGCCCGCAGGCCAGATGCGTCACGCACTGGCCATGCCTATGCCCGGTTTAGAGAAGGGAAAAAAGTCACAATATGTCATGTGATGCTGCCATGATGATGCGAGTTAGACACCCCTGACATAGAGGAAAAATGGTGAAAACTGAATGAATTAAGATGCCTAATGGAAATTATATCAAGTAACCTGACAGATGTTATTTTTTTCTCATGGCCTGCTTTGTTCAGTATTGGTACGAGAGGAATCAATGCATTGACAAAAATAGCAGTAATAGTGAACCTCCTTGAAAGATTCCTTACCTATCCCTTACCTATGAAATCCACATTCTTAGCATCCCTCCCTGATAAATTAATAAGCTCTCATCAGAATATACTTCTCCATTTATTTCAACCCAGAGCAAAACAAATCTCTTACCCATGGACTCCACATTCTTAGCATTTTCCAGCATGACCTCTCTGTACAGGGATTTTTGGTCAAAATCCAGCAGAGCCCACTCCTCCTCAGAGAAAAATATAGTTACATCTTCAAAGGACACAGAGATCTGTAGTACAAAAACACTCCTTGTTAATGTACAATTCCAGAAAATATTCGCATATTCCTTATTCTAATGGAAAATATTTCACTCACTGGAAGCAACCCTTATATTCTTCTTGATCCACTCCTGGGACAAGATGAGGAAAGAAAATGGATTCCAATACTCCCTACAAGGTTGCTTATCAAGCAAGTATTTGGATATTCCTATATGATATTTTAATCAATGTCTTGTCCAGTAGAACACACACAGTCTTCATTGAACAACTAGAAGAAGTTGTTGGGAGATGTCATCAAAAAGATGTTTGCTATGCTATGGATGGTACCAGAACACTGGGAGGATGCTCTGAAAATTTGTTTAAATGGGAGATATTAAATTGGCGCTGGAAAAGACTCAGACTGCTTTGGAGAGTTGCATGTTCCTTGATTAAATAATGTTGCACTCTGAGAGATGGGATCCTCCTACCTGAGTTGGAAGTACAGCCACTGTTTCTGCTCCACCACAAAGAGAAGACCTTTCCATTGGTATAATCACCATTGTTCCATTTTCTGATAAAAGCAGAGGAAGTATATGTTTTTTAAAAAGTGGAGAAAAACTTTGCACACAAGGCTCAGGTAATACAATAAACAAAACCCATGAATATAAAGATTTCAGGCACTACATAATTCATAAGGGCACCAATATATCAAAATGAACCCTTTTTTACCTGATGCTTTCTGAGATAGGTCCTCCTGGGGAATCCCCCCAAAGACAATTTCTTGAGGGAGATGTGACGCATCTCCTGATGCTTTAGAACCATTGGTGGCCACCTCCATGAAATGCCCATGAACCTGAAATAGCAGTGAAAAGAACATTACTGCCCCAGCTTGTTAAATGACCTTGGAAATAACCAGGGTGAAGGGGGACAGAACCATTTATCAAGGACACGTTTTATTAAAATCAACCTGATTATATTTAAGAATTCATGTTTTTATGATCTCACCTGCTGCTTTTGCTGAATTTTCTGCTCCACACGGCTCAGGAGGAAACCTTCGGCTAAAGTCACTTCCTGGGACCTGGTCTCTGCTCCATGCATCCAGACACAGCTCTCCACCTCAGCGGGCAGGGTGGAGAGCTGCAGGATTATCACCTGAGCTTTCATGCGGCCCTCTTGTTTCCGCCACTGATCGTAAAGACGATGTAGTTGGCTGCATGTGACTTGTAGTCCCTCAGCTTCCTGGCAACAGAGCTCCCTGAAAGGACAACACTGGACAACACAGTGTATGGCTGCTTCTTCCAGAATGTTCTGCTTGGTTCTTGCTGCTTGTCCAAACAAATCCAAAGGCTCTTCCAAATCTACAAAGCCACTTTTATTCATGGAAGCAGAATGGTAAGGAGATCCTCCTTCTGCCATCTTGGAGAATGACATATTTCTCCCTTGAATGCTTAGCTTCTATGGAAACTACATTCAGCTTTCAAGGTAAGATGAAAATAAGTAGAATCAAGTAATCCAACACATTGGGAAGAACTTTTTTTCATCATTCAATTTTGTTTAAAATGTACATTAATCAGTCCACACACTTGATGACTGGGTGGCCTGCAAAGAATAAAAGCAAGGCAGGACAAGAAGCAACAGATAGAAACTAATCAAAGGAGAGAAGCAACCTAGAACTAAAGACAAATTTCCTGACAATCAGTGGAACAACTTGCCTCCAGAAGTTGTGGGTGCTCCATCACTGGAACTTTTACAGAAGAGATTGGACCACCATTTGTCTGAAATGGTCTATCTGTTTCCTGCCTGAGCATAGGATTGGACTAGAATACCTCCAAGGTCCCTTCCAACTCTGTCATTCTGTCATTCAAGCACAGATTAAAACTACTAATGAAAATAGTTGCAAAGGAGTGGAAAAATATCTTAGTCATTAATGCAACTTCCACCACAAATAGACCTCACAAACAGTGTGCAGGTTAGAAATCTTGAAGTTTGTGGATTTTAATCTTCTTACGACCCAAGTTGCTACTTCAGCAGATACTCAAATATCTGGGGAATATTGACATGGGATGCAGATCAACCTGGTCCCTTGGACTTCTGCTGAAAGGACTATTTCCTTGTCTCCAAGTGGTGGAAAGGAGACACCTTCCCAAGCCAGGAAATCCAGATCCTCGACCTGCAGATGCTCTCAGCAGACAACAAACCCTGAGCTTGCTGGGGCCCTCAGGAGGGAGCTTGTGCAGAATTCCATCTTTAACCCAGAATAGGCTCTTCTTGCAGAAGTAACCTTACCACGCATATCGTAAAAATGGTGCAGGTGAAGAGGAAGTATAGGAGGTGGAAACTTGGGAAGCTTTCCCTACAAGACCCGCTTTCCAGATAAATCTATATGCTGCCCATCTCACCGATTAGAGATCCTCAGGAGGGAGCTTTGCAGAACTGAATCTTTAACCCAGGAGGGTCTCTCTTTGCAGAAATAAGCGTCCTACGGACCCCCTAAAAAGGGGGCAAATGAGTAGCTGGCATCTTGGGGGTTTTCAAGAAGAACCCCTCTCCAGATCCGGAGACCGCCCAAGCCTGCCTCGGCAGCAAAGAGGCGCTTTCCAAGCCGGGCAGCTGCGGGATAGGTAGGGCCAGCGAAGGAAGGAAGGAGCCGTTTGCAGGATCGGTCCAACGCTTGGAGAGGACGCCGCTTCCCGGAAAAGCGGTCCTTCTGCGTGGGAACGGTCACTTCCTGCCCTCCCTTGCAAGCACTGGGCGAGATGCTTTCCCCGGAGCTTGCAAAAGCAATTTGACTGAATCCGATGGTTGTTTGCAAGGGGCGCCCTCTGGCGGGTCCTGCCTGACAAGCCTGCAGGGCGATGGACGGGAAGTGAGGTGTTCAGAATAGAATAGAGCTGGAAGGGGCCTTGGAGGCCTTCTAGTCCAGCCCCCTGCTCAAGCAGGAGGCTTTCAGACAAGTGGCTGCCCAGACATTTCAGACAAGTGACTGTCCACTATCTTCTTAAAAACCTCCAGTGATGAAGCACCCACAATGTCTGAAGGCAAGCTGTTTCACTGGTTGAGTGTTCTCAGTGTTAGGAAGTTTCTCCTTAATTCCAGGTTGCTTCTCTCCTTGATTAGTTTCCATCCATTGTTTCTTGTCTTGCCTT
>JANHFL010000358.1:0-11818 GCA_032468155.1 Oxyrhabdium leporinum
TACTACCACCTCTTACAATACTAGACAACATAGTATCAACAGTAGAGGCCTTTAAGTTTCTAGGTTCTATCATATCTCAAGACTTAAAATGGACATCTAGGATCAAAAACGTCATCTAAAAAAGCACAACAAAGAATGTTCTTTCTGCCCCAACTCAGAAAGCTCAAAATGATCAAGGAGTTGCTGATACAGTTCTACAGAAGAATTACTGAGTCTGCCATCTGCACCTATATAACTGTCTGGTTTGGCTCTGCAACCAAATAAGACAGACACAAGCTTCAACGGATAGTTAGATCTGCAGAAACAAAACACTTGCTACCAACCTGTCTTCCATTGAGGACTTGTATACTGCACAGTCAAAAAGAGGGCTGTGAAAATATCTACAGACCCCTCACATCTTGGATATAAATTGTTTCAACTTCTACCCTCAAAACAATGTTATAGAGCATTGCACACCAGAACAACTAGACACAAGGACAGTTTTTCATTGCACACCAGAACAACTAGACATAAGGACAGTTTTCCCCAGTATGCCATTATTCTGCTAAACAACTAATTCCCAGAACACCGTTAAACTATTTACGAAGATTGTATTACTATTATTCTTCTCATCCTTCCTATTACCTATCTTCTTCTACTTATGACTATAATCTTGTTGCTTGTATCTTTACGATTATATTGTTTTATTTAGTTTCTAGTATTATTTTGATTGCTTACTTAGTATCCTATGACTATCACTAAGTGTTGTATCTTGTCATTCTTGATGTACGTATTTTTTATGTACATTGAGAGCTTATGCACTGAAGACAAATTCCTTGTGTGACCAATCCCACTTGGCCAATAAATAATTCTATTCTAAAAAAAACAAACACACACACACACTCTTAATGTATAATCCTTAATGAAACCGCATCTACATGGAGGGAAGTAAGCAATGGGGTATCCCAAGATTCTGTTTTAGGCCCAGTACTCTTTAATATCTTCATAAACAATTTAGATGAGAGTATAGAAGGGGAACTCATCAAATTTGCAGATGACACCAAGCTGGCAGGAATAACCAACACCCCACAAGATAGGCTCAAGATCCAGATGGATCTCGAAAGACTTGACCACTGGACCCTATCTAACAAAATTAAATTCAGTGATGAGAAAAGTAAGGTTTTACACTTAGGCAAGAAAAATTCACAGGTGTAAAATAGCTGCAACCTGTCTCAATAGCAGAAACTGCAAGATATGTCTTGTAGTCCTAGTGGACAATCATTTAAATATGAGCCAGCAGTGTGCAGCTGCCGCCAAAAAAGCCAATGCAATCCTAAACTTCATTAACAGAGGAATAGAATCAAGATCATGTGAACTGTTAGTACCATTTTATAATGCCTTGGTAAGACCTCACTTGGAATGCCACGTCCAGTTTTTGCTGCCATAATTTAAAAAAGATGTTGAGACTCTGGAAAAAGTGCAGAGAAGAGCAACAATGATGATTAGGGGCCTGAAGGCTAAAACATATTAAGAATGTTTGCAGAAATTGGGTGTATCTAGTCTAGTGAAAAGGACTAGGGGCTGATAGCAGTGTTCCAATATTTGATGGGCTGCCACAAAGAGGGTGTGTGTGTGTGTCAACCTACTTTTCTAAGCATCAGAAGACAAGACAAGAGGTAATGGATGGAAACTAATCAAGGAAAGAAGCCACCTAGAAGAGCTTGCATTCAGAAGTTGTGATATTGGAAGACTGGAGGTTTAAAGGATTGGACAGCCATTTGTCTGAAGCAGGGTTTCCTGCTTGAGCAGGGGCTTGGATTAGAAAACCTCCAAGGTCCCTTCCAATGCTGTTATTGTGTTAGAAATAAAAATAGTTAACTATGTACAGTTAATACTATAGGTATTCATACAATTAATAATCTTTCTCTTCTAGTACATTAAAAAATAACCATTTGATGCCAACTTACGGCCTTTGTCTGTTGCATGTAGCCCTGAACCTCAGTGCTCTTAAGATGGATTGTAGTATTACAACTCTTACCATTTCTTATTTGCTAGCTGGACATTATAACACTTTAGCTCAAGTGGGCTTAGAGTGGTGATAGTCTGGATTTTAGCTGATTCATATAGATGCATGAGATTGTAGACTGAATGAGTGATGTTCAGTGATCAATCACAGGTAGACTTCTATATTTAAATGGTCTGTCTAGTTGCTCTTTCCTTCCTGTAGTTCTGTATCCTATACGACAATTTAGAAGGAGGAAAATAAAATTTCTTTGTCACTGGTATTTGACTATACTATTTGGATTTATTGCTTTGTGGAATTATTTTTTTAATGTAATGCTTTTTTTTGGATGTTGTCCTCATTGTTTGTCTTTTGCTAGTTCTGCTAATCTTTCGGCATGCTGAGAGCTGTTGTCTGCAAGGTGATTTGTTGAGTCAAGATTCTACAGAGAAAAAGTTGGCATCAAAGCATGAGTAATTGGAGTCTGAGCAAGCAGTACAAAAACAGGCACACCCAGGATCTCTACCCATTTATCAAGCATTCTTGACACACCCAAGAATGGAGAAAATCCCCAGATAATGCTTCAGATTTTATATGCCTAAGGACATAAACTGATTTTGTGATATTTTTTTTCAAACAACTAAGGTATATATCTTGTTTTTAAGATTTTAAGAATTAAAATCTTAACAAATGGGTAACTGGTTCGCCTGTACTAAACTATCATTTGTTTAACCAAGGATTCATGCAACATAATAAATCAAAATCTAACAAATCATATTAGGACTCCTAGTGTGTAGTATGAATTCAACTGTTACAGCAATAGCACTTAGACTTATATACCACTTCACAGTGTTTTAAGCTCTCTCTAAGAGGTTTTACAGAGTCAGCATGTCAGCATTCCAATGAAACCCCCCTGGACCACATGCAGCCGAGAAACCGCCCAGGTTTAGGCCGAACTTTGACCCAGCAATCTGGGTCCTCATTATAGTTATAGTTCTATAGTCAGCAGCATAGCAGGAGGTTCAAGGCAAGCCAAAAGACGCTCATGGCATTGCCATTGATGCCTCACTCCTGAGAATCCAAACTACATTCTCATCCCCTTGGACTCACCATTTAGAAGCTAGTGCCCATTGCTGATGATGTTTATAATAGACATTAGCTGATTAGTCTAGTTCTGCAACTTGATGCTCTTAAAAAATATTGGACTTCAACTTTGATTGCTGTTTCGACCAGTTCCCATAAAGGTCCATGGTGGTTAATGAATGAGGAAGTTAGTTCAAGTTCAGCTGGAAGACATCAAGTTGATTAAAGCTTGTTATTTTTATTTTCTGGAAATAGCGTGTTCATCTTTCCAATAATTTCTTTTATCAGTAGTGATATCTGTGAAAGCCATAGATATGCAAAGTATGGGAAGTATGGCAGTTATTTTTTATGTCTATACTTATAGCTATTGGTGTATCTATAGCTTTATCTAGTTCCTATCCTAAAGGATGTGTGTAAAGTAGCAGTGTAATGGCTGCATGTTACCCTTTTCCCCATTTTGTTTGATCATATATGTAGTTCTTTTCTTTGAACATTGGTTATACGAATTGGAATTATGCTAATATATAAATTTACTGTGTGTTTGTGTGTGTATGTATGTGTGTGTATATGTATATACAGGCACACACATATATATTTATTTTCCTGGGTATCTGAAAGGTGTCTAGCTTATGAATTGCTTTCCTTGAATATATCCTTCTATGAAAAGATCACGTTCTGTTTTTCCATTTCTTTCTGCTTCCTTTGCTTACCCATTTCATTCAGTGAAAACATTTTTTTTAGCTAATGGCTTTCTCTGTTATATGCAGTGAAACAATATCAAAACTGCTCTCACAGTGTTTGCAAAGTGATTGAAATGTGTTTTCTTGAATGTATAATCGCAAAGATCTCTTCTTTCACATTACAGTGAGTTAACACAAGTTCATTGTCTAGGCTCTAGAATGAATTTTACAGTAGCTGGGTGTGTCTGTCTGAAAAGGTCCTTGAATCACTTCTTGTATCATTATTACTACACCCACAGGAATTTGTATCCCCAGGTAAGGTGTCTTTAAAACGGAGAGTGAAGTTAAAGAAGCCAGGCAACGGGTTCCAGTTGACCCCTGCACAAAACAGAAGGGAAAAGACAGAATAGTGCAGGTATGTTTTTATGTAGCATAATGTTGGTAACTGTAAATCATCACCTCTAGCAAGCATTGGGGGTAAAGTATTTCTGAATCTTAGCTGGGAGTTTATTGATGAACTTCTAGAAGGCAACTGATTCATGGTTATAAGGATTTGGTAACAAAATTAATTGGTTTCATTGGTTTGGAATCATTCACCTTAAAAGACTTGAAGCTTTTGGGAAAGATAAAGGAGATGTTGTTACCCAGAGTGAAACAGATATTTTTTAAAAGAACTAAAAAGTAGGGATTAAAGCACATGTTCCAGGTAAAGTTTTAAAAGGCTTCCTGCTCGTTTTAGAAAGTTACATTTCAGTGTGATCTGCTTGATCTTGTTCTTATACCAGGTGCTTCAAAGGTAGAAAAAAAAATCCCTGAATAATCAGATTTTTCAAAGTCAGATAGAAGTTTAATACTCTTTGCTCCTTGGAAAGAATACATTAAATCTTGGTTAGTGCTTTATGCTTTGCAGTTGATTAATGCTTTGAAAATGATGAATACTTTGAAGAAAGTGCTATGTTTGTAAGAATTCTCCCCCCTCGAGAGATTTGAAATAAATGGGCAAAAAGTTAATGGAGAAAAAAAATGGCAAGAGATAGAGGACACATATGAAAATAATGTTCTAGAATTGATTTTTTCTCTTTGATGAGGAAGACTGAAAGGCTATTATTTTTTGTTTTTATGCCTTTGTGTCAGTGTTGATTCCTGGCAATTGCATGGACTAGACTGTGTGTATTTCTGGCCTGGTTTTGCATGGGATGTACATAAAAATAACACCCAGTACAGCATGTGATTTTTCACTGGGCCATGGACCAGTCAACCACCAGTTTATATCAGAATACAATGGATTATAAGACATTTATTCCTATCTATATATATTCTTATCTTTCTCTTGATATCTGTGCTGTTAGTAAAAAAATCATTCCAGAATTAATCAAGGTTTTCAGTGTCACTGTTAAGACAATGATATTTAGGGCTAGTCTTGATGAAAATTTGTGGCCAACCATGATAGAATGCTTCAGTATAGCAGTGTTTCATCTTCTATATGAACAAGACAGAGCATGTTGTGTCTCCACTGCTTATCTCCCCCCACCCTTTTTTTATTTCTTCCCATTTATTTCTACAGGGCTCCCAGACTGTTGTTCTGCTTATACTCTTGGGGTCTTCACCAATGATCAGCGGCCTTTGCGCCTATTTATTGATCTTAACAATGAATCATATTACTGTTCATAGGATCTGGGAAGCAGGGTTGAAAGTGGTGACCGTGGCTTTATTGTGCATGCTTGGTTTTTTCATATTTTGATTTGGTAGTAGGCACATCTCTATTACTTTGGTTCCAAGTGCTGAGCATGCAAGTCACCTGATCCCAGTGTGATGGGGAAATGTGACCGCCAGAACTTTGAATCCGGGTTGTAAGTCCCTTTTCTTGGGTCTGTAGTAACTCTGGCCAGTCATAAATTAAGGTCTACCTGTAATTTCTTTCATTGATACTTTCTCTCTCTTCTCAGGACTGTTTTGCAATTATATACAATAACAATATTACAAAGCAATCCTAAAATAGGGCTGATAATTTACCATTTCCATGTTTTCACTTTTGTCATTGAATCTATGTTTTATGTCCATTTAAGGTAACTCATGAATGTTATGAACCCCATCATTATGTGGATATTCCTTCTTCTGGGTAAGTGTTTTCTATGTATGCAAGTGAAAAATATTAGATGGACTTGATAAGGTAGATCCAGGCAATAGTTAATATCTCTTATTAATGCTGGTTGACCTCAACAGACCTGCCTTGGATCTGTTTATAATGAATAATTGTCCTTAATATAATATTATTATAATATTATAATAATATTCAACTTTCCCTTTGTGGAGAACATAGTGGGGTAATATAGAAAACACTGGAAGAAGCAGATTATTTCAAGGTGTGATGGAATGTGCATCTGGAGAAGGAGTGTGTGTATGTGTGTGTGTGTGAGAGAGAGAGATCCTGACCATGAGCATCATGGTTTTCCAGGGAAGAAATAGTGAATTCCAAAGAGAAGCTCAAATTAAGAGACTTCACAGTCCTAAAATGGATGGAAGGAAGGAAGGGAAGAAGAGATTCAGGATTTCCACACCCTAGAATCTCTCGGGATATATCTAATAGGTTAGAAGGGAAGTTTAGTTTGGCAAGATCTGTCCATTAGGTACAAGCAATTGAAAAAAAAAATCAATTCAGTTGGATTTCATTGCGTTGTCTTTGGGCATGGGCCTGACACAAGCTTTGTAAATGTGCCCATATTAAATAAAATAACTGGCCAGCAACAACTGAGCAAATAAAATATTAATATTAATATTAACAACAACAACAACAACAACAACAACAACAATAATAATAATAATAATAACCAAGAACAATCCCACATGGCTCCCCTTCTTTCCTCAGGGAAAAGTCAGGCCTTCAGGGCCTTCCAGACTATAAAGGAGTGTAGGGGTCCTCCCCATACCAGGAAGAAGCTATTTTAGATGGTTGATCCAGCTACAGAAATGGCTGGCTTCCTAGGTCCCACTAGATGACAATATTTAAGAATGGGAACCTGTAGTGAACCCACCTTATCCAATATAGTAGGACTGGTATATTTCTTAAGGGAGCTGTGATCACACAGGTAACCTGGCTGCATGTCATATGTTATTAGCAAATATGTATATTGTTACAATAAAGAATATTTTGGTAAATAATAGTTATAGTTCACAGATTCAAATGATTTCTTTTATGTTTTCTAGGTCTGTGTGTCTTTTGCATTATTTTCTGAAAAGGACATTTGGGAATTAATGAAATAACATTGCACGTTGTTGGTGTCTGTAATAGGGGAAATTTAATTCATTTGTTGGATGGGTGAATAATATTTAGCAGGTCTTTACTGCTTTTATAACTATTGCATTGTTTAGCATACATGGTATCTCTAATCTTTATGACAGTGCTATAAGGTAAAGCCATAGAATTAGCCACACATTGCAACTTAGCAAGTTGAGGCTAACAGTAGGAAGCTCCACAGGGTTCTTACTTCTAGTCTGATATACACAGAGGATTATGGCCTCAACGACTTTCATATGGCCATTTAATAGCTAGTTTATTGTAGAAGTGAAATTCATAGCAGAAGTTCCTTAATTCTGTAGACAGTCACTTAACTTGAATAGCTATTATATTATTTTGCATTATTATTATTTTTTGAAACTGGTCAATATAGAAGCTTCACTTGCCACAAAAAAAGGCAGCATTTCAATCCTCTTTTCTTTTAATGAATACTAGTTCTAAATTCGATTCTGAATTTCTTTATAGCTTCTTCACATCTCCTGGTTGCACAAAGAACCTGTCTGCATGGGGCCTGCTACCCACCTGTGCAGGATCTTCTTATAGGAAGAATCCATTATTTGAAGGCCTCCTCCACCTGTGGACTTACCCAACCTGAAACTTCCTGTACTCCATATGGAGAAGTATGTATGATCCAAGTATTATTATTCAGGAAGGAAGGACATGACTTTCATAACTTAGTGGCATTTGTTATGTGGTTGCACCAAACAGAACAGGGATTATGTGCTTGACTATGTGTGATTCCTGGTGATTTCACAAGTAGTCACCTATTTGAATTTAAAGCCAGAATTTTAAAGTAGAGTTATTATGTTCACTAAGGAAATAAATTTGGGAGTCCACCTAACTTCTGTAAAATTTAATTCTATGTTTTGGCTATCCCAATAGAGGTTATTTTCTCTGCTCTCTCACAGCCTATATAAGAGTGACTTTTTTGGGAGATAAGCAGTGATATTTTACATGTTTTCTTTTAAGTCAACTCCTACAAACCACAGTAGCTAGAAAACAAATGGATTTCATGTCAACTATTTTCATAACTTCTTCATGTTGCCCTTGTTTATTGAATATCTAATTTCTTGTTTATTATTTTTTATTTTCAAAGTTTCCCAGAAATCAAGAGGTGTTTGGTAGCAAGTTTTCAGACTAAGAAATAAGTTAAAGCTTATGTTTTTAAATAAAATTTGCTATTCTGAAAAGATGCTACCAGACTCTTCTTGATTTTTGATCACCATAAACTAACATGGCCCTTCCACGAGGAAGATTTCCTTTTCTTACACATGTTTTAAGAAGCGGAAGGAGGTCAAACTATTCTTCCTCCCCTGCTATACCATTTAAAAATTCCATATTAAGGCATTTCCTGCCTTTCCTTTAGCAAATTTCAGATTGTATCCTCTTCACATCAACATTCTGAATAAATGCTGGCTCAGCAGAGACCTATTGGGACTGTCACTGGCAGGTAGCTGTGTAGGAGTAAAACACTAATATCCAGAACAACGTTCATAAGCGCATCATGTTTCACATAGTGTATAAGAAAGAAACAGAAGTGAGCACAGAGAAGAATGGTTTAGAACAGGCATAGAACCTGCTGAAATATTGCTTCTCTCTCCATTGGTTCTGTGGGCTAGGCTGCTTGGAGCTGTAGTTGAAAAAAAGAGCAGGATTAAAGCAGGCTAGGATTAGGATTGAAGGTCCCCAGGAAGTAAGACTGAAAATAGTGCAAAGAAGTCCCCTATTTTTGCCTTATCCACTTGGGATTCAGTTTGACCTGAAGGACACTTTTATATATTTAACTAATACTACTCCCAAGATTCACATTTCTTTTCTGCAAGAAAACTTATTTTCTACTTAAAAATAGTATTTTATTTCTGCAGGAAAAAAAATGAAACTGTTGAATCTTCTCATATGAAGTAGTTATTAAGGCACAGAAGCTGTGTTAGGAAAAAACAAAAACAAAAATATCACCTCCCCTCTAATTTTATAAATCTCTGTGCACCAGTTTAAAAGTGACACCCCCCTCCCCCCCAAAAAATACACACAAAAACCAAAAATGAATCCAAACTTTTGGTGTGTTTAAGCTTCAGAGCAAGTAGTAGCTGTTCATTTTCCAATAAACTGATGTTAAGTGGGTTGCACATATAGAGGAGGAATATGACCTAGGAACATACTTTGAGATTGTATAAATTCCTCTGCTATGCACAGAACATTAAATGAGAACCAGTGTTTTCAGAAGTATTTATGAGTCAAGATTACCTGCAGAATCTGTTCTAATACATACATTTTTATTATCATTGGATCACAAGAAAGTGGAAAATTAACAATGATCTTTCTATTAACCTCCCTGTTTCTCATTAAATAGTAGGGTGAGGAAAGCAATTCTTCTGGGAAAACTGAGAGCCATAACTTCAGCCTAGTGAAAAATCTACTTATTCAAGGGCCGTTTCTTTCTTTTGCATTGTTCCCTGTTAACCAAATATTCATAACACTGATTTAATTGAATGGGAACAGGTTCTGATTCAATCACTATATAATTAGTTAGCCACAGGACAGACATTGTGGCTGGTAATGCTGTCTGTTTCTAGGTCCTGGCCCATGGGTTTGGTGGCCATTTCTAGGTGTCTCTATGAATAGGAAGTCTTTTGTGAAGCAGAATCTACGTGACTTTCAAGGAGCACTATTAAAGGAAATGGTTGGTATGATGCTTAAAATTGTACTTGAGAAAGGACAATTTTGGGAATAGCATACATGTCAGCACTCCGTGTTAATTGTATCAATATACAACAAATATGCCAAATTGGGCTACCTGATTGTGCATGAAGGCATTTCAGAAAGTTGGACAAGTAACCCTTCCCTTTGTTTTTAATTGCCCTGACCAGCAACAATAAGTAGGTTAAAGGAAATTTAATATATGCCATGGTTTCTGTATCTCATCATTATATTGGTGTTTACTGCTGAGACTGACTCATATTTCATGGTATGAGTACTACTGATTAAAAGATTTGTTGATAGACATTGTAAGATTTTTCCTGCCCTCCTTGAAGCATATGAATTTTAAATGGGTTAGATTAGAACCTATTATTCAACATACTGATTTGCATTTCAGAGAATGCTATTTAAAGGGTGTTGTCAGACCAGCTAATGCAGCTCCATTTTAAGACTGTTTCATGTGTTCCGGTTTTAAGACAATCTGTACTCAAAAAAATAATAATTTACCATGATACTTTAAGAGTAGAATATGATAATTGGTTTAAATCAAATTATAGGAAATTATCTTCATGGACAAACACAAAGACATTTATTGCTCTTTGGGCTTGATTGTTCTTTTGGATGGACTTTTGGGTGTACACATGCATGTTCAGACAATATTTTAATTTTAAAAACAAAAGCAAACAGTGTCACCACTCAAGAGAAAGAAAATTGAATATACCTACTCTGCTTCCTGTGATCAATTGACATTGTTATGCATCTTAGAAAAAAGTGGACCCTACTCATCATTTTCATAGTTTCTCTATCTCTGCAGATGTTTTTGCCTCTCTCTTTTCCTTCACAGCATCAGGGGCATCAAAGTTAATTTCATTGAGGGCCACATCAGGGTTGTGTTTAACCTCAGGGGGGCAGGGTGGGTGTGGCTGGGATGGGTGTAGCCAGCTTGACATCACTCCTGTTGGGGGCGCCTGTGGTGGCCCCAAAACTCTGCCAGCGAAAACCGGCTCCCGAGCTTCATTTTCGGCTGCGATGGCTTCCTGCAACCCTCTGACAGCGAAAATGAAAGTCGGGAGCCCATTGGCTGAGGCACCGTGGACCGGTCCTTCACTGTTTCCAGGGCACCTTGTGAGCCAGATCTAAGCACCCTGCAGGCTGGTCCAGTCCATTGGCCTTGAGTTTGACTCCCCTGGCATAAATGGTCTTTTGGCTGTCATCTCTGCAAAATTTCTGAATTCCCCTTCCTTTCTGATTTGTGAACAGTTCCATCTTACCTGGTTTCTTTTCTTTTATCTTCCATCCATTGTTTATCTTTCTTTTAAGATCTATATATTTTGCTCCAATGTATCCCTTTGTTTGCTTTCCTTCAATCCCCTATGTTGCAGGATTTCAGAGTTAAATTAGATTAGACAACATACTACAGATCTGTGGTTAAATGCTCAAGTTCTATATTTTTCAAAAAAGAAAAGAGAGTGCGGAAGGAACTTTGAAACTAAAATACTGTTGAGTGATTCTTTCCAGGTCACCTTGTATTATATACACAAAATTTTATAGACAACTCAAATCAGAATTTTCTGACTGTTAAAAAGTACTTTACTGATTTCACATTTTTCAATTCTAGCATTGCTATAGATTTGTGTAAAATATATATATATATAGTGGGCAAAAGTTCACTTTCATGTTAAGAGATTCACTTGTTACATCAGAGGTGTAAAATGTGTGGCTCACAAAATTACATCTGGATCTGCAACATGCCTTTTGTAGTCCTCAGGGAACTTTCAGAGTAAAAGAGGGCGGGTTATCTGTTTTAGGAAGTTTGAGAACTTTTAAAGGACAAGCAATGCATTAACCCTTGAAGATGTTTAAGTTAGATATTTTACTCCTTAAAATGTAAATTAAATCCCCAAATGGATCATGGTCTTGCTATCAAAATGCCTGGCAAAGCAAGGTGTGACCCATGCCCTGATAGAATCTTTGAAAGGCAACCCTAACCCTAACCTCTATTCTTTTATTATGATATTCTCATTCTCCCTCCCTCTCTCCTTCTCTCCCACTCCCTCCCTCTCTCTCTCTCCCTCCCCCCCT
>JANHFL010000360.1:24843-38563 GCA_032468155.1 Oxyrhabdium leporinum
GGAGGCGGCGGAGGAGGAGGTGGAGGAGGAGGAGGTGGGGGTGGTGGTAGAGGAGGGGGAGGAGGAAGAGGAGGGGGAGCAGCAGCAGCAGGAGGAGCAGGATTTTTAATAGGTGTTGTGTGCCTAAAAAATTAGAATCTGCAACATATAGAATCAAGTCCATAGCATGGAGATGTTAAATACAGTTCTTTTTTTCCCTTTTTTTTACAGATTTATGGCATGAAAGCAGGTTTGGAAGTAGCATGTATGTATGTATATGGGAATGATTTTGGGAGACAGAGAGTGGGAAGAGATGTTGCCTAGGGAATGATCAGATAAAGGAGGACACAGCTTGCAGCTGAATAATGGGCAAAGAAATTCAGAAAGGACCTGCCTAATTTCTCAGAGTGTAAAAGAGACAGTGGGAGATTTGTATTAGCAGACTTGAAGATTGTGTTAACGCAGCCTTAGGTAAAGTAGAATTAGCTCATTTGGCCTTGTTTCCTGTGTGGTTTACCAGGGAAGGCTGACAACATGTAAGAAACATGGACAAGCCTTCAACATTATGGTGGACTTTACAAACCTAAACATATCCAAATGGAACATTCTCCAGAACAATACACTGGAGACTTCTCCCAGTCATGTCTCTAAGAGGAAGAAGTATGTTGTGTCACATTCTTGTAACTCAGAGATAAAAATAAGCCTTTGTATGCATTTTTCCCAATTAAAATCAAATCCCCCCAACCACCAAATCTAAATTTATTCTGTACTTAGTGCTCCAATTTATCTAACATTATTTGGCAGTCTCTCCCAAACCATTTAGATAAATGAGGTTTAGCTGAAGTTCGGTGTGAATCATGTAGTGCTTTGCAATAAAGGACTTTCATATTCCTTTTAGCTTTTCCTTCTTTGGTATGCTTAGTCCCTAAGGAAATACAATTTCTCATTACATACTTGGGCCACTTTCTATGAACTTGTTAAAATAGCTTATTTTACTTGTTCCTTTTTGTATTTTTAGTTTATTCAATTTATATTGTTTCCTATCCTGCTGAGACAACTCATGGCAGTGAACACGTTTTCAAAAATTCAAAATAATAATCATAAAAACCAAAACCAGTCTAAACCTCTGGCTGGCTGTGTTACAACCACAATAATAATAATCTATTGGAATATCTATAAGAAATAACATTTGCCTGAACATTGATGGCTGTGAAATGTTGAAAATGTACTAGGCAGTTGAGAATTAAAAAGGGCATTCACAGAATATCTGAAGACAGGGAATAGGGTGCACTGAAAATAGTACACCATGAAGACTTATTGAATGTTGCACAACACTAAGTCTAAAAGTAAATGCAAGTAAAGCAAGAATTGATAGCAAGCAATAGCATTTAGACTTATACACCTCTTCATAGTGCTTTACAGCCCTCTCTAAGCAGTTTTCAGAGTCAGCATATTGCCCCCAACAATCTGGGTCCTCATTTTACTGACCTTGGAAGCAGTGGTGGGATTCAGCCGGTTTGAGCCATTTCACGTGAACCAGTAGGAAAGGTTCTGGCTGGCCCTGCCTGCCCCACCCCTTCCTGGAGTTCCCCATGTGCCCCGTTTTGGCTCCCAGGGGGCTTTGGGGAGGCCCACTAGGCCCAAAATGGGGTGTGGGATGGCCACGCCCACCCAGTCACATGAACAATAAGCCACACCCACCAAGCCATGCCCACAGAGCCAATAGGAAAAATTTTTGAATCCCACCACTGCTTGGAAGGCTGGAAGGCTGAGTCAACCTTGACCCCTTCAGAATTGAATTCCTGGCAGTGAGCAGTGAGTTAGCCTGCAGCACTGCATTCTAACCATTGTGCCATCATGGCTGTCTGATAAGATAGCAACAGAAGATAAATGCCATTTCTGCAAAGAAACTGAAGACACAGTAGAGTATCTACAGTAACCTATCTACTATCTAACAGTAGTTAACTGCTGCCAGAAGATCACACAGACCTATTACAAACAATGACATGACAAAATAACAGTAGTGGAGCATTGGAAGATCTGCAAGAAATATTATTTGCCTGCAAGCAAGAACTGATGGGACCATAAAATAGACGAAGTAATAGAAAATGAAGAAGGCAAGCGATCTGGGATTTTAGAATTCAAAAGACAAGTATCTGCCACACAAGGCCCCAGACCTAATTGATGATAAAGAGAAAAATGTCTGGATAGTGAATATTACAATATCTTGAGGCAGCAGGATAGAAAAGAAAGAATTGGAGAAAAATCACAAAATATAAAAACTGACAAATAGAAATCAAACAACTGTGGAACAAGAAAGGAAAAGTAGTCCCAATAGTCCTAGAAACCTTGGGTACAGTTTGAAAACATCTGGAGCATCACTTGAACACCATTGGCATTGACAGAATCCTAATTAATTGCAAAAGGCAGCTTTACTTGGAACAAAACAAAAAAAACAAACAATACAAACCTGTCAGAAGCCTGTCAATTTGCTGGCAATTACATTGGATAGAAAAGTAATGACATAACATGTAAATAATAGCAAGGAGGATATATATTCTCTTCAGTATGACTGCAGAATCACATTTGCTGGACTAGTAATCTATTATCATGATTCTTGTCTCTCCTTGTGGATGCCATCACATTTTGGAAGAATGTCATCATGTTGCATCTGGTTTGATAAACAGTATAAATATTACAGTGTTGAGTCAGTATCAGGAAAATCAAATTTTGAACTCTTTCTTCAACCACAAAAGTTTATTTAGTGGCTCTGGGTCAGTCACATTCACTTTGTCTGTGCTACCTCACAAACCTGTTGGGAGAAGTCCCTCTTTCCCATAACTATGGACTTGAAGTTTTGGAACAAGCTAAAACCCTAAACATGGGTGTTTAAAAAATGTTTTAATTAAAATGTTAAATAGGAAACTCTCATGTTACAAAGCAAAGATCCATCCTTAGGAATAAATTTGACTTGCAAGAACATTTCCAAAGATACTCTCAGAATTTTTTTATTTATTTTTTTTAAATGGACCTATAGGTCAGTGCTTTGTTTTGAACAGTGCCTAACTGCTTAGAAGGGACAAAGGTAAAAGTGGGAAGTCAGAGAAGATGATGGCAAGCAACCTTTGCAGCTTATCTTTTATTAAATGATTATTTTGTCTCAGTCACTCATGATATGTGACAATATTTTTTGTGGGGAAAAAATACCTTTTTCTCAACATTCAAAATTGTGCCCACCAATGAAATAATTGGGGACTCTGGCAATAAATTGTTTTGGGACTTGAACCCAAAGAAGGGCTGCCACTAGAAGCCACAACAGAAGTGGCATAATATATATCATGACATCATTGTGAAATTATATAAATATATAGTGTGTATTCTTTATGCAGTGATGTCATAATGTAATGTATGTAACATCGCTAGGTCACCTGTGGAGACCTGTGATTATCCAGAACCTTTGTTGCATCTGGAACTGTGGAAAATCTGTGCCTTTGAACCTGGATTGGTTGACAATCTACAATGACATTACAACCTCTGGAATGTGCCTTGACAATGCTTCTGCCTCCTGCTTGGAACTTTTGCTTCCTGAGATTTTGCCTGTCAGTTTCCAATGATTTGGGACTCTTTGAGATGTATGCATCTGTATACCTGCCTTGCCTACTGCTGATATATATTTTTTTAAACCAGGTACTGTAAAGCCTTGAACTCTGTCTCTGTCTGACTGTGTGTGTGTGCGAGTATGAGGCCTGAGATAGGACATTGATGGTTGCTCTACCAAGTACTAGTCGGTACTGTATTTCTTGACTGCTTGTTCCTTTACTGTCGATGGTTGATTCTAAAAGGTACACGTTATCCACCACTTCAGTGTCTTCATTGTAAGGCTGTTTGTTCTACCTGTTCTCATTGGTTTTTTCTGCTTTATTTTTCTTTTTATCATTATATACTAATACATTAATTTAAAATGTACAACTATCTTTCATCTTCTTGTTTGAAATGTAACCTATTTGATCTGTATGTATGATTTTGGAAATGCACTACCTTATGTGTCTAGTTAATGCTGTGGTAGATAACCTATAATCTGAATTCAATAAAGAAATAGATCTATATGACTTAAATTTCTTTCTATTATTTCCTTCTTTGTAAATCAAAGTTATATGTCCTTTTTGTCATGTCATTTACATTGTTTTGTCACTGTTAAGCACTTCTCTTTTATTTATTGGTTGTTGTGGCTTTTGTTATTCGTGTCTGACCTTCAGAGGTGGTAGATTGAACTGTTAAAATATTGAGAATAGATGTTTTTATATGAATGGCCACTTTGAATGATACTCTGTACAAAATCTTTAATTCCATGTAGGTGTAAGTGCTTTGCTGAATTTGTGCCAAATTTCTCCCCAAAGCAACCAGGGAAGTCACACATCTCAGGAAAATCTGCTTGTTTTATGCAACTGTGCTTTGTCAGCGTAACATTAGCTTGAACATGCAACCCTATAATTTCATCAGGCAATTTGTTATATGTATTAAGCGTTAAGTTATTCTGTCATAGTATCACCAAATAGGTAAAGTTCTCAAAATATATTGTGATGGACTAGGAAGATCCAGAATCAAGATTCAAACTCCCCAAACTCATAACCTAATATGACTTCATATCAACACTTTGGAAAGCAGTTTTTAAAAGTAAATTTTATATTTCAATTCAAAATCCATTTGTGGGATACTTTATGATAGCTAAAGTACACTAATAAGAACTACAACAAAGGAATGTGCTGGGCTTTCATTTATGTGCATAAACACCATTGCCTAAATTGTTGCGTTCATTATAGAACAACCCTGAAATGCTGCAAAATGCTTGTCTAAGCAAACACTCAGGAAATGGCTAAAGATGCATGCCTTTGAAAATCACTCTGCAGCCTCTGATGTTACCAAGTGATTGAGAACGTTCAGTGTGAGAGAGCTGCATTTAGTCTAAGGCCTATAGATTTTATGTTCAGGGAAGGTCAGGAGAAAATGCTAGATTCAGGAAAAAGAGAATATGAAATGCATGAACAATTCAGTTTTAAAGTACAACTGGAAAGGCTTATGAATGCAATTCATAGCTTTTAGAGAATAGACTTAATTAGAGGTTGAACATAATTCTGATTTAGCTGAACAGTTTGGCTGGGTACTTTCTAGACTTCCAACATATGGCAGCAAGAGGACTTCCGCTAGATTTTAATTCCAGTAAATCTCTGGCTGGAGTCTCCCCCAAAGTCTATAAGCAGAACTCAAAATAACACTTATTTTTAAAATGAGATTTCAAGTGCAAAAATAAAAATGAACATATATCTTCCAGAAATGATTTCTTTAAAAAAAAAAACTCATCTTAACAACTTGTACCTTAAAAAGGAAATACTGTAGAATGTTCTGTGGCCAGAGAAAGATGGAGAAAGAGAAAGAAAACACAGTTTGCTGTTAGATTTGAAGGCTGAAATGCTTCATTATTCTATATTCCAATATTATTAGGGCTACTATATCTATATCTTTCCCTATTCCAGATGACTACTAAATGGCAATGAAGGGTCACTTACTATAGAGCTGGATTTTTGGAGGTTAGATACAGTAGCTTTAAGTATGATGTGTTTCTTGATTAGAAATAAATGGGATGTATTTATGTAATATGTTATGTAGATGTTATGTTTATCGTATACATAGACTAGCACTCAAGGCAGATAACCAAACCATAACATAAAACAGAAACACAATAGATTGAAAGCACAATGAGAATGGCAGGGGCCTATACAATTATTGAGGAATTCTGAGGAAGCAATGGAAGACTGAAGGTGGCACTTTGAAATTCCTGTCAAGATCAAGGAATCTCCACAAGCAGTTCATACAGAGGCTCTCTCTGAGGAGATCATAAAACAGTGGCCTCGTAGGTTTTAGAGATCTGTGAGTCATGGTTTGGAGCCGTCAAATGGACACTGTCATACTAGTAATGCCACTATTATACATTTTTAATCTGTACTTTCTTAATATATTGAGAAATATTGGCATATAAGCTATGCAAGATGGATGACAACAACACTGATCACCACTCATCCTTGGATATGCTCAGAGTTTCCTCAGCAATACAGGAGAGGCTATGGGTTTGATTGTCCCCAAAGTGCTTTTTCAAGAGGCATCTGAAGAAACTTCTTGGATGAGAAGCAAAACTCCTTCAAGGAAAAACAAAGAAGTCCAATTTCCTCTTGAAAAAGCACCTTTTGGACAACCATGACCTGGATGACTGAGAATCTTCCTAGACATATGGTTTTGATTCCTTTTGCATTGTAACTAATTGTTATAATAAGCCACGCTTGCCACAATAGAAGGATATATTGTGAAATCTCCATGTTGATCTTCAAGAAAGGCTAATTATCTGACAGTTCCTTCTTTATCAACCAGTTATGTCCCTTGTCTATTCAAAACACAAGAGGCACATTTAGAGCCAAATACATATTTTATGAGATATTTCAACATTGCAGTGCTTAAGTGAGGAATTAAACTTAAGTAAAAATATTTCTCTCAGTGTGGGACAAATTGAATTTGAAATGGCTATCGAGAGTTGTCACTCTTCAAATGACCTACCACAAACCCTCAATAAAGAAAAGCATATCTTCTGCCAAACAGATTCAACTGCAGAAGTAGTTTATTATTATTAGAGAATGGAAGATGATTTAAAATACAAGGATATAATTTATCATGGCTGGATTTTGTAAGCTCCAAGTTGAGACAATTTCTCTTACTGCAATCTAATAAGTCCTTTATCGCTGCTTTTTTATTTCCTTGGCTGTGATAAGTCAGCAACCTTCCTTTCCTTCCAGCACCACATGCCATGAAAACAGCTGAAAAATAAACAGAAATCATTGACTCTGGCCTTATTGAAATTGTAAATCCCCCTGAAAAGCTTGGATAATACAGTGTGGCAATAAAACCATCCTTGTTAAAAAATGTAAGGTTCACTTCTCAGCTTGTATTTTATAGAAATAACTAAATAATTGCTAAATAACTGTGAGTTAATTCATCAAATTCAGTGATACAGTGCAATAATCTTTCCAAAATAATACTTATTTTAAAAAGCCAAAAATTTGATCCTAGGTGATGTTGTTCGGTAGATACAATCAGATCCTTTTGTATTGGATTTATCATTTGGATCAGCTTTCTATAGGCATTAAGATATATGATTTTTTTTCCTATCAGGCCTGAACATACTTACTGAGCTTTTAGAATTGCTGGAATAAAAAAATTTCATTATCTGAATATCAGCATTTGTACAGTACAAATAATATTCCATTTTTCCAATATTGTTAACATCATTGGAAATCTATTCTGTATTCATTGATCTTATGACAGTACACAGTCCATCTATTTACGATAGTAGTCCTCTGGAAAATTTTAAAAACCTGGTTTTTTCGACAGGTGTTAAAGTCAGACTGTTAATTGAGCTCAGCATGTATGGGATTATGATTATGTATAGATGCTAGGGATGTCGACTGTAAGTAATGCAATAATGTCTTTTCTACGCATTATTGCATATGTGCATTTTTGTTCTGAAATACTAGGCACATTTTATAATATAAATAAACAAATAAAATGAATCCATCCGTTCAAAACTTAAATAAACGGTAGAATAAGCAGACCAAATGCAATATTATAATCAGTTCATTCCAAAAGCTTGGGCAAATAATAGGTCATAGGTTTGTGAAGATATTAAGTTAATCTAGGTATCAGCAACAGCAGTTGACTGGAGTGCTTCAACTGAAAAGAGCCTTACTTATATTACCAATTAATATATTTATTTATCTATATATTAAATTATTGTATTTTATTCCAATTTCATTTTAAACTGTATTTCATTTCAACTCCATTTTAAATTGTATTTTATTCCAATTTCATTTTAAATTATTTTTATCAGATTTTTAGTAATAATTAGTGTCTGGAACTCAGCACTTTGATATGGCCCAAGTGCTAATCAATAAAGTAAACTAACTAAAACCAATTAATATATCAATTCCAAGATACAAAGTTGAGAGCTGTTCTCAGGATTTTTAATACTTCACTAGGGAATACTTAATCGCAAAATATCCATTTGTCCTTTTGACTCAGATTGAAAGTATATAGAAAGGCTGCATGGTTCTAAAATTTATTATATACATTAGTATGTAGCAATAATTCTATACGTTGATATTAAAACCTCAGTCTACCTACCTATATTAGCAGAGGTGTCTGAATCATCTTCAAGAGCCGTTCTTCGCAGGGGACATTTCAATAATCAAGTCATAAATTTATCAAACCATGAATGAATGCAGCCAGACAAGCCCTCTCCAACTTAAAGCCTCAATATGTGCTGAACTTGTGAAAAAGAACAGCAATCAACACCAGTGAATGTGAGTTAAATGCATGATGTGACTAAAACAGGCAATGTTGTTTTAAGCTCCGTCAACAGAGTTTCCAAATCACTGAAAGTACTAATCCGGCTTTATTCTGCATTGGACAGATTCCATCAAGTGGCTGTGCCCAGTTTTGGGCACATAGTTTAAGAATTCAGAGAAAATCTGGAGCAGTTTCAGAAAAGGAAAGTGAAAATCATCAGAGGACTAGAAACTAAATCCTATGAAAAATGAGCGCAAAAAATTGTCTACTTTTATTGCCTTTGTGGATATAATTTTCTTTTGCAGGGAAATAGTTTTCTGAAGAAGAAGGAAGCTAAGCGAGACAGGGACTTTTAGTAGTTTTTAGATAAAATGGTCACTATCGATATCTGAATTGCATTTAGATTCTTCAATTAAATTTAAAAGGCTGGCAAATAAAGACATTTGTAGATTGGTCCAGTATTCAGACACACATGTCAAGGATTATGGAGAAGGATCACAAAGCACACAAAAATTATTTCAGTTTCAAGCAACACTGAGAGTGGGCAAACACCTTGATCAGGTCAGCTGAGCTGGGTTTCTTTCCCAAGGTGCTGCTTCATTAGTAAGCCAAGGCAATCCTACTCTAACCTCTTGTCACCTTTACCTACTTGCAACATCTCAGTCTTTTCAGCTGACAATCTTTGTTATTTCAGAACTATGAAGGGATGTGGGTTCTTATTACTCTTCATCTCCAGCTGTCTCCCCAGAAGCAAAAATAGCCATATAGAGTTCTTCCCTAATATTTGACTGTCACTACACAGTTTTCCTGGGGTCCTAAACCTGACAAGGCATGATCGCCTCTTCATAATCACAGAACTCTTCAGAAGTAAGTGACACAATATATCTTTGAGAACAGAAGATTGAAAAGAATATGCTGTAATAAAGCTCTTCCAATACCTGAAAATATGTCACACAGAAGGAAACCAAGCCCTGTTCTCTACGGTATTAACCTAGAAAGCAGGACATGTAATAATTGATTTAAGCTATAGGAAGGTAGAATCAATTAGAATGTCAGAAAAATGTGTAACAGTAAGAGCTATTTTACAGGAGAAAAGTGTAGAAAACTCCCCTTCATGTTCAAGAAATAGGATGACCATTTCATGGATTTTGGATTCTTATATACAGAAAACAGCCATGGACTTGATGGATTAAATAACCTCTTCAATACTATGATTCTGGGATGCTGTTCCTATAATTCCAATGGCAAGAAATTATAAGAATTGAAGCTGAACATTAATTTGAGCAGAGTTGGGGTTAATTATCCAGCCTGAAGTTGGCTGGACAGTAACAATCAGATATCCAGTGATAATTTTAATTAAGGTTCATTCCTGGGTTATTTATTTATTATAATTGTATCCCCTCTTTCTCTAACAACTCAAGACTGCATACGTGTGTGACTATAAATTCTCATACTAATAATTCTTGGATGAGCTGAGAGACAATGCCTGGATCTAAAACACCAATAGCTTCTGTGGGTGAGCAGAGATTTTGAACTTTATTTTCCTCAGTCCAACTCCAATAGTTCCATACTATGCAATTTTCAGACCTTTAAGACAGATTACCCAATAGAAATCCCTAATCCATAGAGCATCCTTTTTGTCTAGAAGCCTTTCAGTTAACTGACTCTGTATCAGGGTTCCAGGTAATAGCCTCATAGAAAACAGAACTCCAAGGCAGTTTTACTGAAGATATCATATTGGTACAAACTAGTGAAAACAGACTCTGAAAGTTCCCGCAGTTTTCACCTGATTAAAAAATGAAAGTCCCCTCTTCCCCCAAACAATCAGTCACGTTGTCCAATCAAGGTGCTAGCCAGTTGCCTGGTTACTTCACCCCTCCTTCTCCAGCCACCTGTTGGAATGTCCTTGGTTCCCACAGGAAACTATTTTGTTTTGGCTACAAAACCCCCATCTAACTATGTTCCCCCCTCCCTATCCTTTCTTCGCAACCCTGAAACCTCCAAAATGGCCCCAGTGAGGTTTGCTTCGGAGTTGACACCACGATCCCAAAGATCCCTGATTCAAATGTCACACAAAGCTATCTTTGAAGACAGATAGCTTGACCTGGGATCCAGAAACACGGGCGGTGTGAAATCCCTTCCCGGCAACACAATACACACCTCTCACAAGCGGAGTGTTTCTCAACTCTGCTAGCCCCTCGTTCACACCTCACAGAGGTGGCTGACTGCGCCGGGGTTCCCCTTGGCTGTGGCCCTGCAAAAGAGAACAGGAAGTGGGGCTCACACGGGGCTTTCGGTTCCCGGACAACACAAGAGAGGCACCGAGACTTGGAGAAAGGACGACGCAGAGAGATGGTTGCAAAAAAGAGACATGGGGAACCTGTTAGGAAGCAGTTCGGCTTCACCCTAACTCACGGGGCGTTGAGAGAGAGAAAGGGAAAGCAGAGTCAGGTTTTGCAAATATTGATACTAGAGGCTACATCAGCAAAGTAGCATTCCACACAAACTTGTTCCTGAGTTAGCCTGCTGGCTGACAAATACACCCGTCTCCCAAGGGAGAAAAAAAAAACAAGTTATAGCTTAAAGGTAGCTTCTCCAAAGTTCTAGCTACTATAATAACAGTGAAGCCTTCTCACAAAGACACTTCCTGGCAGGGCAAGCCACTTGTGTATAAAAAGAGAGCAACCCCACTGCCTTCTAGCACTGATGACGTCACCTAGCTGGGTGATGAAATGTCTACAAGAAAACCACCAACCTCAAAGAGAGCACCAAGGATACCACAGTTGTTGTCGTCGTTCTCCTCCCGCTCCTCCCCATTTTACGACCTTACCTGCCACAGTTGTTAAGTGAATTACGCAGCTGCGTTAAGTTAGTCGCATGGTTATGAACGGAGTCAGCCTTCCCCATTGACTTTGCTGGTCAGAAGGTCGTAAAAAGGGGATCGCGTTAGCCCCGGGACGCTGCGACCGTCATAAATACGAGTCAGCTGCCGAGCGTCTGAATTTTGATCATGTGAATGCTTGCGACGGTCGTAAGTGTGAAAAACGGTCACAAGTCACTTTTTCCAGTGCCATTTTAACTTTTAACGGTCACTAAGTGACTGTTGTAAGTTGAGAACCATCTGTACTTTACTCTGGCAGTTTTCTTGCCTAGCCAACTGAGAAACTTCTAAAATGATCCACTGAGATTATGGGATGGCTTAAATCACAATGAACTCAATTCCTATGAATTTCAATTTCAGGCTAAGCCCAGTTGAGGCTGGATGCAACACTTACAGCTGGTGGATACTTTGCATATTTTAATATCAAGTAAATAAAGAAAAAGTCAAGCAAAAGAACACCATTTTATAATTTAGTGTGGGCAAGAAATGTTTGTTTCGTTGTCAGTACAGGGAAAACTGCACGTGTAAATTAACTGATGTTAAAAACAAATAAAATCCTAATAGTCCATCCAGAATTATTTCAAAATCTGCTCACTGCATTTTTAAAATCAAGCAATCTCCCTACTGAGCAGATGAGTGAGAATGACTTATATTACCAAAATGGGAACTGCAAAATTTGGGTTATGTCAAATTCATATTTAGTCCACGAACAGAGCTGTAGAAGTGGACAGCAACATGTTCTTCAAAGAAAGTAGGCAGAAGGTACTAACTACCTACTAGGCAAAGAAATCAGCCCAGAAATAAAAGGTATTTTAGCTTCAGTGCCAATAAACTGTCATTAGGTCTATCCTTTAGGATGGCTCTACTCATCCTTAAAAAAAAAGAGTGTAAATTTGCAACAGCGACCACAGAGGCACGCCAGACAGGAAACCGAGCAATCCGTAATCAATATTGCGATAAATGATGGCAATTAACAGACCTTCTTGCCTGAAAAATATACTGGACAGAGCCAGGAAGGAAAATGAAGATAAGAAGAGGAATCAATTTCCCGTCTGAATCAAACTCCGTAAGTCATCACAATCTGAATCTAAGCGATCAGATCTAACTGGGAACTCCTTAAGGGAACAATAGAGCAGTCCAGTAAAAAGTTTCAAGAGATGAGGAACATCGTGGTAAGATGGGCAGCATATAAATTAGATACAGATAGATAGAAAGACAGACAGAGTAATAGACTATTAGCAGAGAGATTTAAAAAAAAAACTTTCAACTTTACATGCTCTTGCTGAAGTTCTAGGGTAAATATAGGGAGGACACTCTCCTAGGGTGTATAAAGGTACATGGAACTACTGTAATCAACATAGCTGGGAACTATAGAAATTGTAGTTCTTGGCATCTAAAGAGTCAAATCAAGGGGTGGATTATTGAGGTCTTAGAGGGAGAGAAAGAGAGGAGAGAGAAAAGAGAGGATATAGATAGCTATAGAGATATGGATAGATAGATGGGATAGATAGATACAGGATAGAGGGAGGGAGGAAGGAATCTTATTTGTGTACCCAAAAAACCATTATTATAAACCCTTTCCCTTTATCCCTTATACATCCCAGGGCTCCCCAGCCTTTTATCCCCGTAAACTTCAATTCTGCCTCCCCCAGAAAAATGTAACCACCGTTTCAGCCGGGTGGGCCTTGCGTCTATCCTACTTTATTTGTCTTAACCCGAGATGGGATGCAGCACCGTACAGAAATGCAACCCAAGCATAATCTCCACCTCTCCCGCCAAAGCTGCAGCCTTCTTGCTTCGACACGCCCGGTGCGAAGAGGCAACTTTAAGAGGCCTCCGTCCTGGGCATGGCCCCCCTTCAGACGCTTTGGGGTAGACTGCAGCCGTGCAGGGAGGCTCAGCCGTTCCCAGGCCACCCAAAAGAAGATCCAGGATTGTATTGTATTGTATTGTATTTTGATCTCCTACATGACCCCTCGTCCATTTATTTTTTATTTAGTTTGCCCCCACCCCGGTCACCAATTTATCCAAGACTCGCTCGCAGGCTTCTGCAACTGGGAGCCTCCAGAAGCCACTACGGCTGCGGGGGGCGGGGGGGATGATGGGAATCGGAGTCCTGCAAATCTATAAACCATCCTTTATTGGGGGGGGGAACCCCATAAGTGGAATCCATTTTGGCTTTCCCTATACCCCTCCCCTTTTTCTCACCCGTCCTTCTCCAACCGGGCGCCCCCGGGCTCCTTTGCGATGGGGACTACCCCTCCCATCACTCCGGCACACAGACGGGCCGAAACCCTGCAGCAACGATGGGCGTTGTAGTCCTCCGCCTCTGACAGGCTGGGCAGGGTCTCCGGGGTCCCCTAGACTCGGGGGCAGCGCCTCCTGAGACGGCGGGGACCCCTCCGTATCTTCCACCCGGTGCAAAGGGGATTTCGCCCCCCCCCCCAGGAATAAGGGCACCCCCCCAAGACC
>JANHFL010000360.1:41251-66984 GCA_032468155.1 Oxyrhabdium leporinum
CTATAAAGAGAAATTGTCTGCCTCCCCCCCCCCCCCCAATTGGCTGTTCACAGCTGAGAGTTTATAAAGGCACAACACTTAAGTCGAGAAAGTAGGGTTCTATTCCTTAGTAATTCCTTCTTTTTAAGAAAAGCTATTCTTTGGACAAATACAACTTCATGAACCCTGACTCTAAAAATTCAACAATTTGATTTCTTCTTCTGACTCAGGATGAAGGCTGTCTGCCTCAAGATAATTCAATACTGGTCCTGAGCTTACCAGTTCTTGTCCCAAGAAAGGCAGGAATGGAATGTCATCTTTGTTTTCTAACAATAATTCCGTCAAAAATGGCTAAAAATACTGTAACTAAGTGAAGAATGGAAAGGCTGTCAATCTGACTGTCCTAGCAGGTCCCCATTAAATCTCTGAAAGGCTTCCTCTCTCTCTCTCTCTCTCTCTCTGCCTTTGATGCTGAAATTCCCATAACTCTTGAAAAAAGTTTGTGGCAATTGGGGGAAACAAGTGAGCCATCCTGTAAGGCAAACTACTTCCTGTCTTTGAAATAGGAGATCCTATCATATTGTACCTGGGGTCATATTTTCATTTCAGCAAAAGAAATCATTTTGAGGGGGGTGGGGAACGCAAGCTTTCTTATTTTTGTGCAAGTTTTGTAAATTAGCATTTATGTTGCTTGTTTCATTACTGAATTGATTTAAAGCAATTTTTTATTGATCAAAAGTAAGTTTTTAATTAAGAAACAAATTGATAAAGTTTTCAATCCTACACAAACTATGTTAAGAAGAATGCAAAGGGACTTATTTTTCAGTATAGGATTGTGTTGTGAATATTGTATTCTAATAATAATATTATTCTCATTTTATTAGTTTAATTGATCTCTATTTCAGGCAAAAAAGAATAATATCCAAAAGTTTAAAAGGTGAAAGAATGAAATCCTCACTGGGAGCACACAGAATCATTATTCTCACTTTGCGCTAAGAATACATATATAACATGAGAGATTCATATATGTGAAGTTTGATAAGTTATAAAACATATATACAGCTTACCCACTGCAAAATACAGAAGTCTTACAATCCGGAATGATGCTACTTTTATAACAATCATACAAAGAATATACATTCTGGGGAATTAATCCTGAATAGACCATTTGGGAAATATTTCAGAAAACCCACAGATCCTAATCACATTATCTAGATCCAGGGTTTCAGCATGAAAAATGGTTAAGGATTTTGTTTGTTTTGTTTCTTAAAGTACCACTTTAAATTTCATGGCTGAAATGTATGTTGAAATGCTTAAAAGTGAAATAATGTAGGTATATATGAAACATTGAAATTGTTCTACTATATATAAAAAGTAAAAATAGGCAAGCTTAAAATCTGATTTCTGATGTATGAACCATTATTTTATAGGTTGCTATATAGTTATGTTTGCTATGGTTATATCCACATATCCATAGAAAGAAATAAAGGTTGTATAAGCTCTGGAATGGATAAAGGTCTATAGGTAACCCTCAACTTACAACCACAATTGAGCCTAAAATTTCCATTGCTAAGCAAGACAATTATTAAGTGACTTTTGCCCAATATTATGCCCTTTCTTGCCACAGTTGTTAAATGAATCACTGCAGTTGTTAAGTTAGTAACATGATTAAGTGAATCTGGTTTCCCCCATTGACTTTGCTTATAGAACATTGCAAAATGTGGTCTCATGACCCCAGAACATTGCAATCATCATAAATACATGCCAGTTGTTGGCAAGTCCAAACAAGTATCCAAATTTTAATCATATGACCATGGGGATGATGCAAATGAGAAAAACAGTCATAAGTCTTTTTTTTCAGTGCCATTGTAACTTTGAACGGTCACTAAATGAATGGACAATTATTTGCAATTACAGGACTACCTGTAATTGCAAATAAGCTTCTTGTGAATTCATAACAGCTGGTACGATACTGAGATCTTGTGTTCACATTACATTGTATTGTTTAATTGCTCTATCAAGGTACATATGTCAAGTATATCTATAGATAGCTTCAAGTCTGCTTCTATACATGGGTTAGAGGCAGTTTGTGGAACTAGATGAGAATTCATCGTGATAACTTAATTTGACATCTAACATAATCTAGGGAGGATTGGCAACTTCTCCTGAATAAATATTGTAATACAATCTTGTGTGCTCAACTGTATTTTCTATACATTAACAAAGAAAAGAAAGATATAAAAAGAGGCTGGAAAACATGAAATGTCAAACAAATTCAAAAATGGATTCTATAATATAATAAAAAGATGAAGCCACAACATCTTATATGTAAATAGAGGAATTAAATTGAGTGCTGAATTAGTGCTTCCAAACATGAAAGTTAAGATAATATTGCCTCCTTTAGGCAGGGAGAACACATTCCACTCTTAAGAACGCATTGATTATCTTTCATAACTCTGGGGCCAATTCTGCCATGGCTGATTTAATCAGGTAGGAAGAGGCAAGGCTATCATATCTCCATACATCCTGTTACATGCTTGCTTTCAACTAAAAATATATATGAATTCAAAATTACAAGCAATTACCAAGGGTATGTTCCTTTAGCCTTCCAAGTCCACATTGAAATGGATATAATCCATTTTGTCTGCAAAGAATTGTGGATATTATTCACAGCATAACATCAGATGATCAGTGTCCTGTCTTCATAAACTTCACAAAGAAGAGTATACATAATATAGAAGAGCAAGACTAGCTTGTTCTGTTTGAATGCAGTGAAGAAGAGAAACATGTACCCCTACTATAGCAAAGTAGGAGTTCAAATAGGCCTTCAGTTGGATTTCACTCTGTATACAGCCTGACCTGTCCTAAGAATTTGTCCACTCTCACTATAGCTGCTTCCCTTTGTTTTTAGGTACCTAGTACACCAATAGGCTGCTTAGGCTTCAAGCTGAAGAAGATGCATACAAGTAAAAGTGTCAGGTACTTGGACTATCTGTATATTTCACAGATTAATCTGATGTAGGAAATTCTTCATAAACATTTAGGAAGCCATCAGCTTCCTAGGTCAGAAATTTTAACTGCTCTTCCACTACTAAGGAACTTTAAACTGCCATAAGTCTAAAACTGACTGGGGAGTGAGGTCTTCATGATAATGGAGATCATGTAGTGTCTTCCACAAATGGATCACCAGAAAACAAGATTACTGGAAAACCAAATCCATCCACCATATGCCATGCTCCATGGATAGTGGCTGGGAGAAATTCATGGTCATTTGGGTCCAGGAAATCCTAGCCATTCTAGGCTGGGCTATCTTAGCTTTGGCTTGAAATCTCCCAGGATTTAGAGAGTAAGGGAGCTTACTTTGACAGAGATAGTGAGATCCATTATCAAAGTGACAAGGGGAAAATAGGCCTTATACCCCAAATAAACAGAATGTATATGAACACAGTCAGATACCTCCCTAATATACAGGAGTATATGAGGGAGAACTAAAGCACAATCAGTTCTGAAAGGTTGATGTTATGATCCCACTATGTAGATCAAACCAAGAACTTAACTCCATAGGAAGGCTAAAACTATCTTTATTAACATGGGATATAATATTATTGTAATCTGAAAGGAGGGAAAGGACAACTACCAACCAGTCCTGCTCTCCATGCAACATCCAGTTTGCATTCATCCACCATATCTGTTGTTTCTACTTTACTATTTGCTCTCGGGCCATTTTCCTTGCCCTGCGTTAAACTGTGCCATTAGATAGGTTTGTACTATATACTGAACAAAGATTAAGATAACATGCAACAAGTCTTAGTTATGGACTGTGCTTCAAAAACTCTTCCTTGATCAGAAGTTAACCTAAATTCTGATTTAAAACTACTACTTTTACTAACCCAAACCCAAATCTCTCAGTCCAGCAGGATAGAACTGAGGAAAAGAGAGGAGAGGAGAGGAGAGGAGGTCTATATTCCTTTTTTAAAAATCTGTATTATAGTAGGAAGTGTATATACTTTAAAAAAGATGCTATATAGCTATAACAAGTCTAATTTAAGACATGATAATATCATGGTGTAAGCTCTGTCTTTTGCATTTACAGTGTAATGTTGAATGCAAGTACTTACAATAAGAGTTTGTGTAGTTTGTGTAGTTTGTGTCATGACCTCTATTTTGACACTCCCTTCCTTGTTCCTGTGTGGAACACTTAATAAAAGAGTTTGCAAAAGAGTGTTGTTCATTAACATATGAGCTCAATAGACTTGAGTTGGTAGTCTTTATTATAGAAATAGATATTTAATGACAGTTCCTCATTTAGAGGAAGAATTTTTTTCTACTGACAAACAAGATATATAGACATTCAAAACTGCATAGCCATGTTTTTCATGCAGCACAGTCCAATCCTAACTCTTTCTCTGTTTCAATCCTTATTGTAAAATAACTAACTTGCTATCTTTCTTGTCCTCCCTTCCTCATCTCTTCCAGCATATAGCAATGTCTATTGCAGGCAATCTTTGCTATATTCCACAAAAAGACTAATTTTAGGTAAAGTGAAGATGAAGACTCCTACCTTTTTGCTGGAGGTTGCATTTTTATAATGATTATTTCAGCCTTTGAGGGCTATAAGGACTGTGATGCTAACATGATGGCATCATTAGGCAGGACAGCGCTGAAATTTTCTGCTTATTCTTTTGTTTGCGGAAATGCTAGGAAAAAAAATTGGTGTCTTAAATTTTGCAGGAAGATTGGGAGTCATGGATTCTCTAGCCCAATTTCTAACAATGGAATGGATAGCTAAAATTATGCAGTCAGTCTTGGAAGCATATTCCCAACATCTAAGCGGCATTATTTATTTGCTCAGAATACATTATTTCATACAGAGAAAAATACCAAGATAAAGAAATCAGCTTTCTTTGGATGCAGAAAAGGATAACGCCATTTCTTACAGTCTAATTCTCTCAAAGTATATGTGTAAATCTCTTAAAAAGAACATCTCCTAAATTTAGATAAAAGACAACACAAGATGATTCTCCAAAGAAAAGGATTTATTGTAGCTTTTACCGAATTCTTGTATTTTTCTTATTTACCTGTGGAATGTTAATAAACATCTGGACAGCATCAGTTGGGGGAAAGGTTGAAATAATGGTTCTCACATAATAATCAAATACAAAATTTATGTAACTTCTAACATTCTAGATGTTTTCATTCCATTTCAGCTCCCATGAGCCCAACCAATACGGTCAATTGTAAGGAATCTCAGAGGGTTTTTTTCAAAAGGCAACTGGACTTTGTTTTTCGTTGAAGACATTTCGTTTCTCATCTCAAGAAGCTTCTTGGATCAGAAACAAAATATCTTCAAGGAAAAACAAAGTCCAGCTGCCTTTTGAAAAAGCCCTTCTGGAACAATCATGACCTAGATGACTGAAAGCCACCAAGAGCTGTGGTGGCCCAGTAGTTAGAATGCAGCACTGCAGGATAATTCTGCTGACTGCCAATTGCCAGCAGTTTGGCAATTTGAGTCTCATCAGCTTAAAGTTGATTCAGCCTTTCATCCTTCCGAGGTCAATAAAATGAGGACCCATATTGTTGGGGATAATATGCTGACCACTGTAAACTGCTTAGAGAGGGCTGTAAAGAACTGTGAAGCAATATATAAGTCTAAGTACTATTGCTATCTCCATAGACAATTGTAAGGAATGATGGGAAATTCACTGGAACAAACTTTGGATGGCTATATAGGTAGTTCTTGACTTATAACCAGTCATTTAATAGTTGTTTGAAGTTACAATAGCAATAGCATTTAGACAGTTGTCAGTTTAAATAATCCTGGAAGAATATGTAGCAATAGCACTTAAGTTTCACAGTGCTTTACAGCCCTGACAATTTGGGCCCTTCACTGTGCTTTACAGTCCTGACAATTTGGGCCCTTATTTTACTCACTTCGGAAGGATGGAAGTCTGAGTCATCCTTGAGCCTGGTGAGATTTGAACTGCCAAATTTCAGGCAGCCAGCAGTCAACAGAAGTAGCCTGCAGTACTGCACTTTAACCACTGTGCCATTATAACTCATGAACTTTCATAAAGCTATGTACAACCTGCCCTCAAAGTTGTGACTACTGCCCCCGCTCCTGCAATCCTATGATCACATTCCAGTTATTTGGCAACTAACTTGCATTTAAGACTGGTTGCAGTGTTATCTGGTCACATGATTGCGGTTTGTTATGTTTTTTGCCATTTTTGGCAGAAAATGGCAAACACTGACCAGTGGATAGGCTGAGTTTATTCAATGAACCTCTTGTTCATTTAGTGACTTCATGAGTCATTTAATGATTGCAGAGACTTGCTTTGCAACCATCATAAGAAGTTATATAATTTAGTACCTCAACTCCAACTGCAATGACTTATAACCAAAATTATGGGCTCCATTGTGGCTGTAAGTCAATGACTACCTGAACAACACTTAGCTAAGCAATTCTTCAGGTGTATAATTTTGCTGAAAATAAGCAACATGCTCCTTTTCCCCAGAGGAAAAATTCATCAGTTTCCCAGAAAAACAAAACCTTTGTGTACTTCTTGTAGGTTTGCACAATCTTTTCCTCAGCAGGAGCTCAGCACACAATTACCATGACGGCATGAAATCCTGCCAGAAAGTCATAATTAAAGTGTGCAAAAGGCAAGTGGAAAGTTTCCATTAACAGAACTATGTGCATTTTCACATACCGTGTTTAGCTCAGCCTCAGGTGGCCAAGGGCATGATTTCCAGAATAAGATTGCAGGATTGTTTAATCAAAAATTTCTTTAATAATAATAATAATGACAAAGAAATAATATGTTACTACAAATAAAATACAACAAGAAGATATCGGAAAAGAATGCACTAGTTCTAGACAGAACAACATCAAGAATCAGAAATATCAGAACAGAAGCTAGCAGATCAACATTGATTAATAATGTGAAGTAAAGTATTCACAGAAACAGAACTGGAAGAAATGCAAAGGTCTACCCAGGGCAGAGAAATCAAAACTTGCCAGAAGTAACTCAGATTGTAGAAGCAACCCAGGGGGAATCAGGAAGCCATAAGCGCTATTGAATTGTTTTTATTCCCAATCTAGGCATACTTTCCTCTATCTTCTCCTCAGAAAGAACAAAGTGTTCTAACTAAAAAAACCAAGGTGAATTGAAACAAAAGATAACAATATTTAGAACAGCACAAAAACAATAGAATGAAGCTGTCTGCCTTAAAACTAGTTCCAAAGAAAAAGCTGGTACAAGTGTTAAAAGATGCCAATACTGTAATATCAAATATAAACACCAGCTCCCTGCAAGAAACAAACCCAACAAATGCATACAAACCCAGAATTGAGAAGATCCCATTTCAACTACAAGCAATGGCATGACATGGCAGCAATGGTGCTTTGAAAGATCTGCAAGAAATGTTATTGGCCTGCAAGCAAGAATTGGTGGGACGACAAAATAGGTAAAGTAATAAAAAAATGAAGACGCTAAAGTCCTCTGGGATTTTAGAATTCAAAGAAAGAAGCACCTGCCATATAACATCCAGACTTAACACTTATTGATAAGAAAAACAAAAAGTCTGGATAGTGGACATTGCAGTAACTCTAGACAGAAGAATAGAAGAGAAAGAAGTAGAGGAAATTTAAAAAAATACAAAGGCCTGCAAATAGAAGTAGAACAACTCTGGCAAAAGAAAGCAAAGATAGTGCCAATAGTAATAGGCACCTTTAGTGCAGCCCCAAAACATCCTACATACCACTTGAATATCACCAACAACATTAACAGAATCCCCATCAGGCAATTGCAAAACGCATCTTTACTTGGAACAGCTTATATCCTGCCACAATAGCCTTAGCACCATCAAACAACAACATCTGCCTATCCCAAGTCTTTGGAAAGGACTCCATAGATGGATAAAAATGCTTAATCCAGTCAAACATCTGGCTAACTGTGATAAATCATAAAACCATAATATCCATAACCTTAATAACAGGGAGATTTTCTCAGGATTGAATCCTAAATTCTGCTTCATTCAAAATGTTGATGGAACATAAACCTGACAGAAATAAACCTGAAATAATCAAGTTCATGCTCTCAACAATGCTGTAGGTGGTTTTCTTTTAAAATTTGTGTATTCATTTACAGAGTTGCTTTGTGAATATTGCTATCACAGTGGGCTTCAATGCTCTTGCTCCTGTCTTGCAAAGCAGCTTAATGTAAGCTTTTCATTACAGGGTTCCCAACAATGTGCTGTTTTGTAAGCCCCATTTTACACTGTAAATCTCTCTCCAGCCATGGAAACAGCAAAAAAAGAAAAATAGGTATGTTGGATTCGCCAATGCAGGCCACTATCTTAATAACAACAATAACTATAATATAATAATAATAAAATCATATTATAATAATAACTCTTACAATAATAATATAATATAATATAGTGCAATGCAATGCAATGCAATGCAATGCAATGCAATACAATACAAAACAATTACAAACGTAATGTAATGTAAAGCAACATAACATAACATAGCATAGCATAGCATAGCATAACTTAACATAACGTAACATAAAATATAATATATTAATATTAATATAGGATGTCTTTTTATTCCAATAACAAAACAATACATAAAAATGATGCTAGCAAGTTATCTGATAGCACTTAGACTGAAATGTTCAGACATAGTCTAGGTGAATAAAATGATTATTACAGGGCACCAAAAGACAGTAAAATCAGTGCCCAGGCCATCTGTATGAAAAGGAGATTCTGGAATCCTGGACAATCACTAAAAAAACACTTCCCAGTTCATCAACAGCTCTATGTTTTAACTCAGGACTTCCAAAGAAGGCCATAGAGTTTGGAAAGAAGATATTATGTGCAATTTAAATCTTCCCTATTTTTATCACCAAACTGGACTGAATATTCACGTCTTTACTATATGATTAGCAGAGAATGATAGAGGGCAATTTGAGTTTTGGTTGTGAGATACCTATAGTTGATATTTTTTTCTTTATGATGTTTGTTTTCAGTTCTGAGAGCACTGCCTTTGTTGTTGCTTTTTTTCTGTTTTCCTATTGACATTTCACTAGTTTCCTCAAAAGCTAAGTCTCCTCTTTTGTCATTTTTATTATCATGTTGGCATCGTCCACTGAGGTGAGCTGGTCATCTGTTGACACAACTGTGCTCTTGTTTTTCATTTGTTTTGTGTACTTGATGTATTATTTCCCAGGTTTAGCCATTCAAAAATGTCCCACTTTTTCTTCATCCACACATCAACATGAGTACATGGCAATGAATATCTCTTGTTCCAGCTAATTACAATACAGAATGTAAAAAATGTACATAAATCACTGCAAACACTTATATTAAGTCATATGAGTTGTCATAGTATATTAAATTCATTATATTTTGTTAGAGACACATGCTTTCAGATAATTTGGTCTCGTAAAGTTATAAGAATTTATAGGGTTGAATTCAGTTAAAGGCTGAACCAACCTAATATGATTATAATACACAGTTTGTAAGATAGGCAAATAGTTGTTTAGATGCATAAAGAATGGATTTAGGGACTCCAGTTGTTGTCTAAGTATGTCCAATACACTTGTTCCTCACATTCCTTCTGTACTGAGAAAAGAAGGATGGGTCTTCTACCCCCAGACAATATCTGATTTACTACGTTCTTACTAACATGGTAACACAATGTTGTTTAAATAGGATAACATTATACTCAGAGTTATTTAACATAATATAAATGCTATATACATAATAGAGAACAAGGTGCTATAAAGTTTCTTAGCATAGCTGCAGTTTCCTAAAGAGTTCTACAGCCACTTTTAGTTACTATCACCAGGGTTAGAATTAAAAACCCACCGGTGTCTACTGACACCATATGTGATAAATTTTCAAATGTATTAGTCACATGAGTAGTATTCAATCAATCATGCCTAATTATTTTTCACGTGCATGCTTCTGAATAATCAGGTCAGTTTGACTTCAGTAGCTTAAACACAGAGCTATCCCCCACCCATTCAATCCATAGGCTCTTTTTTCTTTATAAATGCGCAAGCACAGGTTAATAACAATTTATACCTGTTTAAACCAGAGGCAATCACTTTCCCTGTAGCTTTGATCCATGGAGGTTATGGTTATAAGTTAAAGACTATAACTCCTTGGGGTCCATTCTCCATGCATTGTCAGCATGGATTATAAAGCTTGCAACTATCCTTTTGAATCTCTTTAAAGCAATTTAAAATGTTTGAAAATAATACTACTTCCTAGCCAAGAAGCTGCTTTTTTTCCTGTGTTCCATATAAAATTTGTGCAAAGTTTATGATGGTCTATAACTATATTTGGACTTGCTCCAACTCCATAGGACAGCTTTTATTTAATTCACCTCCAAGGAGCTTGCTTGAACTTTGACCACTATAGGCTGATCTAGGAACAACATCTGTAGGCATCATAATTAATACAATATTGTTTCCCTACTCTCAGTTTTCACAGGTGTACTCTGAATTTCTCAACTGCTGTACTGGAAAGAAAAATGTTCTGTTTTATTCCATTTTACATTCAGAAGGAAAGCAAAACCAAATTTTACTTGAAGTCTGAGCTATGACTGGCATCGATTCTCAAACTCAAAGGACAATCTATTTTCAACAACTCTGACATATATTCACTTTCCTTTTAAATGGCTCCACTCTGGTTTTAGAGAAAAACATCCTTTAATAGTTTATATTAATACAGGGCTTTGTTTTAAGCATCTGTGACATTTTGCAAATCATTTCACACCACTGAAAGTCTCAGATCATAGTATCGGCTAATGTGTAACCAACTTGGGAAATAAAAAAAACTGGTCAAACTGGTAGAATGTTCTCAAGTAAGTAATATTGAAGAAGTTAACTTATATGCTAGGGTAAACAGATCTGTAACTGAAAGAAGTCAAAAGCAAAGTTATGCAGCCCCTCAGAGATGCTAAGGTAAAAAGATGTAGGTATAAGGAAAGAGATAAAAAGCCTCTTGTTAGATAGTGTGGAATCAGTAAGGAAATCAGAAGCAGGAAATGAAACTTAGATTTAGGGAGAAGTATAAAAAGCTATGGAGATCTGTGGGCAAGATATACAGATGGAGATCAAGAAAGAGAAGTGCAGATCCTGAGCCTGGAGAGGAGTAAAAAAAGAAAAAGAAAATGGATTCACTATTTAAAGGCAGTTTAAACAAATAAACAGATAAAACTTTAAGGTGAGAGTTAAAGAAGAAGCATTAATGAATAAGCAAGAGCAAAGCTATGATACTTCTGCCCATGGCACATTCTGGCAGCTGGGATTCTATTAATTCCATATGTACTCAATATTGATTTTATATATTGATCTTACTGATTTATTATTTTTTTAAAAAAATATTTAGTTAAAAGATAAACATTTTTTTCTCATTCTTTAAACATTTTATTAGATTATAGAATAAAATACAAAATACAAAAGCAAATAGGAAAACACAGTGGAGGGAAGAAGGAGAAAGAGAAGTGGGGGGGAGAAAAAGTGTTGACTTCCGACTCCCTCTGTTGCAGTAAAATAAAGCATTAACATTGAATCACAACTTTTTACTTTTCCATAATAACATAAACTTCCCATTTCTATAAAAACAAATTAATCTAATCAGTAAAACCCAAAATCAAAGTTTCATTTTTTGCACCTCAAACACGAAGTCCAGAAGCTGTCTCCATGTAGCAGTAAATGTACTTATATTCTTTTCTTTCATCAAAACGGTCAATTTAGCCATTTCTACCAACTCCATCAGCTTCTGTAGCCATTCGTCCATGGTGGGAATCGAAATATCCGTCCATTTTTTGTATGTGCAGTAGTCTTGCTGCTGTCAAGATATATAAGATCAAAGTTCCAAAAAAACTTTCCAAGTTTTTTCCCATTAAACCCAAAAGAAAAGTTTCTGATTTTATCTTTATCTTTGTTTTAAGAATTTTCTGTATTAAAATATGATTATTCCAAAATTTCTTTGCTTTATCACATGTCCACCATAAATGGTAAAACGTCCCTTCTTTACTTTTATATTTCCAACATTCATTTGAAATACTTTTATATATTCTAGATAACTTATCTGGTTCTAAATACCAGCAATACATCATCTTATACAAATTTTGTTTTAAATTATAGCTTAATGTGAATTTTAAATCTTTCGTCCACATATGTTTCCATTGTTCAAACAAGTTAAAAGATAAACATTAAAAAAGATATACATTGTCCTTTGAGTTTTAGAATCGATACCAGTCATAGCTCAGACTTCAAGTAAAATTTGGTTTTGCTTTTCTTCTAAATGCAAAGTGGAATAAAACAGAACATTTTCCCTTCCAGTACAGCAATTGAGAAATTCAGAGTGCACCTATGAAAACTGAGAGTAGGGAAACAATATTGTATTAATTATGATGCCTACAGATGTTGTTCCTAGATCAGCCTATAGTGGTCAAAGTTCAAAGTGCAAGAAGGAAAGAAAAAATAGAAAAAAATATTTCCAATTTTCTTTCATACAGATGTAAGTAAAAAATAAATTATACTCTAAGATTAACATTTGTCTGCATTATTTCCATAATTCCATATAATTCTAATCATCAAGTCCCAAAATCAACTTTTAATTTCTTGCAGTTTCTTGCAAAAAGTCCAAAAATGATTTTCAAATGGTTTCTCCTTGACAAAAATTTAACATATGTTAACTATTTTAGTTTTGATATTATTCCCCGTTTTTAAAAAGGCTACTTGTGCTGACAACCATAAAGGGATTTTAGGAGACAATTTTGCTTTATATCTATTCCAAAGTCTCAATACAGCACATCTAATACAATTATTTTTAAAATCTATATTCAGCTTAACTTTGTCATACCACCAATAGATGTGCCATTTGAATCTTGAATCATATCCTTTCAATTCCAATAACCTCTATTTCTTAAAGTCATCCTCTCTTTCATCCAAATTAAACAACTAGGTGCAAAGTAAAATTTCAAATTTGGCACTCCTGACCCCATTCTCTCTTTTTTATACTGTAGGAGTTTATACTTAATTCTTGGTTTCTTGCCCTGCAAACAATTTTAGAAATATCTTTTTGCCATTGCTTCAACAGTACATCAATCATCGATATATGTATTGTCTGAAATAAAAATAATATTCTAAGTAAAACATTTGTTTTCATTACAAAATTTTATCTAACATAGAAATATAATAGTATTTTTTTCACATCTTGGTATATATTTTTTATCTTTATTTCATACTTTGACATAGTTATTTTGAAACAACAAACAATTCATATTACTCAAAGTAACCCACAGATATTTAACATTTTTCTAAATTTTAAAACCAGATCATTAAAACATCTTGATCTTGTTTAGCCACATTTCAATTAACATCTTTGTTTTCTGGTTATTAATCTTAAAACCTCATAACACATCAAAATCTTCCCCAAAGGTGCTTTTTTAGGATGCAACTGGACGTTCCTGTTTTCTCTTTGAAGACATTTTGCTTCCATCCAAGAAGCTTCTTCAGCTCTGACAGATAGTGGGGAATGGAAGGATTTATCCTGTCAGAGCTGAAAAAGCTTCTTAGATGAAAAGCAAAACATCTTCAAGAAAAAACAAGAAAGTCCAGTTGCCTCCTGAAAAAGCACCTTTGGGACAACCATGACTTGGATGACTGAATCTCTACAGACATCAAAATCTTTCACATTTTTCATCAAAGATCCAATCCCTTTCAGGACATCCTGTAAAATCAAAACCAAACAAAAGTGCTCAATTTAGAGGTCTCATTTTTAATTTTTAAGCCCATTATCTTCTCATTTTTTATGTCTCTATTCAAAACTTCTAAATAAAAAATGAAGAGGACAGGGGACCATCTTGTTTTGTCTCTTTGTGAATATTAATCAAATCACCATTAAATATAATTTGAGCCTTTTGGGATCTATATATTGACGGGATTCTGTTCATGCTGACTGACAGGAGGAGGCATGACACAGAATGAAATGTGTATGTCCATCCTTTCTTGTGAATGTACTTGTGTGTGATGTAGAAAGTCTGAATTGTAATCCATACAGGTAGTCCTCAACTTACAACAGTTCAGACCATTCAAAGTTACAACGACAGTAAAAAAAAAAGTGACTTATGACTATTTTTCATACTTATGACCATTACAGCCTTCCCGTGCTCATGTGATCAGAATTCAGGCACATGGCAATTGATTCACATTTATGATGGTTGCAGGGTCATGTGATCACCTTTTGTGACCTTCTGACAAGCAAAGTCAATGGGGAAGCCATTTGACAACTGTGTGACTAATGTAACAACTGCAGTGATTCACTTAACAGCTATGGCAAGAAAGGTTGTAAAATGGGGCAAAATTCACTTAACAAATATCTCACTAAGCAACAGAAATTAGTTGTAAGTCGAGGAACTACTAGTGGTTTGACATTTGACCCCATCCCTTGGCCTCTGTGAGGATGCCCATGGCCTGCAGTTTCATCAGTAAGAAAATCACAGCGTGACCTGGCAGGGGGCAGGACTGAGGCTTGGTGAACTAAGAGAAGGAAAAATGGATTGGAGATTCAATCCAGGAGGTGAGATCAATTAGCAAGGAAGAGTATGACAGAAATCATTTCCACAGAGGTTGGATTTCCTGCTGGGATGAAGGAGAATTTGTTTGTTACAATAGCTACCGTGTTTTTAAAATGGGCTGCACTTTAAGAACTCTGCTCTGTTGGGTGTGAAAGAGAATGCATGTCTCGCTCTGAGCAAAGTCTCTCTGCAGAAATTCATCCCACCGAGTTCAATCGCTTACTTTTCTTTAAAGTTATTCTTGTATCCGTATAAAACTGTCTGAATATCTGCATGGTTATTGCTTTCCCAAAGCAGGTAATAAAGCTGTTCTTCTCATATCATAGCTGTGCTTTATGTTTTTGTCAATGAAGGGGGGGAGAAAGGAAATTGCCCCTCTCCTCACCTTGTAGATTGAGAGGGGTCGGAGTTGAAGGAATCCTTCTGGATCTCTGGGGAATCAATATTTCAAACCCAGGGCCAGTTTTTTGCAAGAAACATGATTTTTTTTTTGCCTTTTTGAGGCAAAAGATAAAGACCCTTAAGAAATTATTTTGTACAGGAGATTCTGAGCAAATGGACATAATAGCCTGGAATGGATACAAAAGTATGCATACTTTGTCATTGGTGATGTTCTTGGGCAGAGAACTCTGCTGGGAATAAATAATAAATAAAATAAAATATTTTTTTAATTTAAATAAATAAAATTAAAATAACATTTAAATTTATTTTTAAAATTTAAAAAAAGGAGTCATGGTGGCACAGTGGTTAAAATGAAGTATTGCAGGCTAACTGTGCTGAGTTTGAACCAGACCATCTCAAGGTTGACTCACCCTTCCCTCTTTCCGAGGTCACTAAAATAAAGACCCAGATTGTTTGGGGAAATACACTGACTCTGTAAACTGCTTAAAGAATGTCGTGTAAAGCACTATATGTAAAGCACGGGTGTCACATTGCCGTCACGTGGCATATCAAAATGTTTTTTTTTCCTCTTCATGGAGCTGGGATGGGTGTGGCCTGCATGTGACGTATCCAGCCCACAGGCCGCCAGTTTGACACCCCTGATGTAAAGCATAGTGTAAAGCACTATGAAGCAGTATATAAGTTTAAGTGCTATTGCTATTGCTATTGCTAAAAAATAAGGCAATATTTGCCAGTTCCCTGCAACATGAGACAAGAAGAACACAACAAGAATCTTGTTGGATTAAACCATAAGGCCTTTAGGCGTGGATTTCTATATCATTCAGGGGCCAAATGGATGGGTTTGGGAAGTTCATGAGTCTTGACTGAAGGGTTTAAACCCCTTTCTTCAGTCATTTGCCAACTGCTAAACATTTTATATATATATATATATATGATTCAGGAGGTAGTAAGCAGCTTTAAGCCATTAAGCCATCCAAATTAATCATAATTACCAAGGTGGCTGGAAGTGAATTCCACAGCACATCAAATTTTAATTATACCTAATTTATTTATTTGGCCTGGTGTCATCACCTTTTTGGAGAGTGGCCTTTGGTATACCTCTCATTTAAGAATGTCTCTTAATCTGAAGTTATTTATACTCTTTTTGATCATCAGCTGAAACCTTGCTCTCCATTAGTGTCTTTACTCAAGAAGTCATGGCCTTCTCACTATAATAAAGGCTTCCTTCAAGACAGTTTTCAACAACTACATTGTGCTATTAGCTAAATATTCTCTTCATATTCAGGAGTCAGTGATTTCTTCTAGGTTTCTAATTTGCATATAATATCTGAGCTATTTTGTGAGTGAGTATGTGTGTGTATGCTTGTATGTGTTATGATGTATAATGGTGTCTTCACTGTTATATTTAATGCAGCATTATTAGTTCCATTTAAGTGGAGCACTTTTAGTTAGAAATATTAGGATGAATACAAAAATAAATGGATGAATATTTTTTCTAAAATTTTACTTCTATGAAATGCTTCATAGACATTTTAATCACTGGAAATATTTGGAGCACTAAGATTATTTTTGACAGTAAATCATCTGCCATATCACCAGTGATGAGCCATAAAAATCCATGAGAATTTTTCCATTTAATTCATTGGGATGGGATGAGAGTTTCCACCCAAGATCACAAATGTGTGATCTTACTATTAATGTGGTCATTGGTATTCAGTGAATTAGGCTGTTATGGGAATAAGAAGCCTATCATCTATACGAGGGGTGTCAAACTGGTGGCCTGAGGGCCAGATGCATCACACGCAGGCCACACCCATCCCACATCCACAAAGGGGAAAAAGTCACAAAGCATCACATGATGGCAACATGACAAGGTGAGTTTGACATCCGTGATATATACCCTTACTACCCCTTTATTGTGCTAAGGAATCAAACTCCCAAATAAAAGATCTAGGCTAAATGGTGATTCAGCTCATATAGAGAGAGAGAGCTCTCATTTGTCAGTGATATGCACTGATGGAACCAATGTTGGTGCATGAACCCATGCAATGTCCATTTGCATTTTTACAACATAAGCATGGCATAGAACTGTAAACATTGTTGGAAAGTGCAACAGTCTGCACTAACAAAAAGTTAGGGTCGTACAGAGCATTCAAAGGGTGAGAGGCACTATGGAGTATCTTTACAGAGGAAAGTATCTGTAATTCAGGGTTGAACTGTAGAGACTTTAGTGCTTTCAAAGTTGGTTGTTTTCTTACAGAAGTTTCATTACCTGATTAGGTAACCTTTTCAGCACTAGAAGGAAAAGGCATCTACTTATACTGCAGTTTGTCCTATCAATATTAGTGGGGTGTCATTTTCTCCTTGGTAGTTTCTTGATTACGGTATTGTTTACTGCTTGTTTGTCTGATGTTGTTCCTGCTTAATCCCTGCTTATCTGATTGTTGACTGCTAGCAATGAGGTGTTCCAGACTTTTTGTTTCATTTTTTTATTGTCTCCTTTGAATGGGATGCATATAAGGTTTGTCTCTATGTACCTGTTGATGATTGATTTTTCTGAGTGCCAGCTTCCAGAAATTCCCCGACACTTTTGGAATTAGTTTCTCTAGATTGCTCACAGTTTCTTAGGTGAAACTATGATCAAATCTGTCATGTGTTGCAAATCAAGAGTTTTTATTGTGTCTTCTGACTGCTAGTTGGTATTCATGGATATATTCTGCTAGTCCTCTGTCTGTCAGTCTTACATGTCTTATGTAGTCCTTACACTATATGTAGTAGATGACTCCTTTCTTCTTCTTCTGAGGCTACTGAATCTTTAGGCTTATTTAAGATGTTTGGGGTTCCTTTGTTTGCTTGGTGGTGCCATGTGGTTTTAATAATCTGTGCTTTTTTCTGAGATGTTTTGGGTGTATGGCAGTTTATACTTTTCATAGCTTGAATTGGAACAAATGAGAATGACCTGGGCAGCACCTAACTTTGATAAATAAAAATAAAAGATATAGTTTAAAAAAGCTTAAAAAGAAACAAACAGATGAGAAGACCTTATTGCCAGCAATGAATGCCAAGGTAAATAGGGATTAGCACTAGGAGGAATATTAGACAATCAAGTAGTAAACAACATCCTAACTGAGGAAATACCGAGAAAAAAAATAACACCCCTACCAACACTGACAGGGAAAGCTACAGAGAATAAACATCATTCCCTTCTAGCACTTAAGATGTTACCTAGCCATGTAATGAAACATCTGCAGGAAAACAACCAATCTCTACAAAAGACAGTTAGCTGTTTATCTTCTGCCTTAGGCAAATTCCTTCCTAACAGCTATTTTATATAAATACCAACTAGATACTCTTAAATTTCCAAAAGTTCCCATGTAAGGATCCTTGGCCTATTGGAATCACTCCAGTATGGCTTCTGTATCTGTATTCGAAAAGTTGTGGATCCAAATGTGGTCAATATGGGTAATATTTTGTTTATTTTACCATGTATTTCAAGATGCAGCAGACAAAAAGAGAAATATTGCATAGATTATGAAGGATAGTTGATTTCTATTGTGAAAATAGATTGCTTTATTACAAAACGTGTGTTGTGAACTTTTTCAAAAAGATTTTATTTGGAAGTACTGCCTCATAAACTTTCCTCCAAATATTTTATAAATATAACATAGTTTTTTTTTTGTTAAAGGGCTCAAAGCACTTCACATATTTTATCTTAACAATCCTGAAAAAAATCCCTGTAAAGTAGGACAGGATTATATCCCTATATTAGAGATAAGGAAAAGATAGGGAAGAAAAGAGCTATGACAGTGATAGTGAATTGCTTAGGGCCACTCAATTAGTTTGTATTCAAGGTAACATACTGAAATGGCATTTCCTGTTCACTATCCATTATCTTAGTCAGAACAGTATGTTCATTCCATTCTTTTTATAAACATCTTCATCCTCATGGTTAAGGACACTAGAAATTAGTATTGCATTTGTAAATAATAAACAGCATTTTTAAATAAAAATGCATCTTTTAATAAGCCACTGAACATGCAGATGAAGAAACAATATGAATTTTAAGGACAGAATTGAACCCATTGAACAATTCCCCAGGAAGCATTGAAGCATTCTTCTCCTGTGTGCAAGCCAGCAGAAAAATAAAGTAGAATAGATTTTGATGCTTACTTTGCCAATCCAATTGATTTTCTTCAGACCTGCAGATGGAGTACAATGTCCTCATTTCCCAGGCAGAAAGGAAACTTCCCAACACCTTTTCAACAATACTGGCTGGTGATAAAAACCACCTGTTAGTTAGATCCTTGCTAGAATTAAAGATGATTTTGATAGACTTTTAGACTTATGGTTAGCTATCTGTTAGCACTCACTCACCTCTTCCACTTGTCACCATTTGAGGATCAACTATCTGGGCTGGGAGAGATGACAGCTGAAGAGGAAGATGACTTCCAAGTCTCCAAGTTGATCTTCTGCTTACAGACCTGAATCAGGCCAAAGTGTTATTAGCCTGAACAGCAGCTGGCAAGCGCAGTAATCCAACTCTCTATTTCTCTCTCTCTCACTTGTTTCATTGTGAACATTCCCCCAACTCCTCCACCAGTCATAACTGTCACTGAACTTTAGAGCTTTTCAGAAGAATGTGAAAACTATGTATAAAACATGTCTATTTTAGCATTCTTCTGAAACAGCATCAAACATATATTCAGAAATTGGATGAACAACTGACAGTTGTAAAGGATGGACTCGTCTTGATTTCTCTTTCCTACTTCACTGTGCAGCTACACACACACAAACACACACTTCCAACCACTTCTACTGGTCTTTTAGGACTGATCCAGGGATCAGAGCTAGGATTCATTTGGATGACTTAAGAATATAGGAAATAGCCCAATTTGCAAGAACGAACTTCTCTACCTAAAACAGTATGGCTCTGAAGGACAGCACCTGGGGACCAATAGAGCAGGAGTTGCAAATAGTTTCTGGGATGATGTCAATCTTTAGCAGTCATGCTAACACAACCACACTGAAATATGTCAGGTTATATCTGTGGTAAAGTTGCCATGATTTTTGTCTACTAACAGGGAAAAACAGTACATTAACATTAGAACAGCTATAGTCAACCTTTTAAACTGCCTCAGATAGGAAGTCAAGATGAAGGCAAAGACATGAGGACATGACAGAATTAGTAAGTTGTATGAGCTCATTTGTGCCATTGATACACAAATGTATGAAAATACCTACATGTGCAACTACTGACTTTGCCTTTATGACTTCTACTTAGAAAGAAGGTTCTAATATATTCTGCTTTTAGATACACTTTCTCAAGATGTGCTTTTTATAGTGTTCTCTCTCATCAGGGGATCTACTCACAACTCCACAGAGGTGTAGAGCTTCTGACATTTCCTGTTTGATACCCAAGAAGTCAAAAGGCTGAAGAGGTCATGTTTTCATGCTCTGTAGAGCATCAAGAGTAATGCCATTTTAGGTCTATCTTTGATATTGTGTATTCTATGCTGACACTGAAATAAAAGCTACTTCCTGATGATCAAATTTTCTGTCTCAGCTCTTTCTGATTCCACTTTAAAATGCAACTAAAAAAGCCAGTTGTTGGGCCCAAAATTGACATATGTGTAGCCATTTTATTTAGCTCTGTATTCTACTCATATATTTCTTTTCTTTCTCTTTACTTGTGTAAGGGGGGTTTCGGGCTCACCACATTCTTAAGGTGGGAGGAGTGAATAGATAATGAGGACTGTTTTGGCTAGGTGACTTTCTTTCCCATGGGAATGGAGGTGGTCCCTGCTGAGAGCTGGAGATGGAGTTTGAAGACACCAGGCAATGTTGATTTTGCTTCTATTGGGGAATGTGACTTTTGTGGAATGTTTCTAATTTACAATATTATGTGGTATAATTCTGGTTTGTGTCACATCTGGAATTACAACAGACTTTGCCAATTTGCTGCCTACCTAAGTAAAAGAAATTTGTTTTGGAAGATGGACTTTGCATATTTCTTTTTGAATGGGTTTCATCACTTGACACCAGTGTTGTTTTTATTTTTTGTGGATATCAAAGCAATCTGAAAACAAGCATCTGTGTAAATCTGTTCATTTAAAGAGGATATGCAGAACTGATAGGCAATCAGCACTCTTTCTCACCAATAACTGAGCATAAACAACAAACAACCAATCCCTTATTTTTTCTATTCAGCAGACGTTCCATCACTTTTAAAGTTCACTTATCTCCTCTGGAACAGAAATACTTAAGAATCATTTCAATGGGTGGTACTAGGGGTGAGCTTCAAAAATTTTAGCAATGAGTTCACTGCTCGGTTTGGTGGGCATGGCCATGGTGGGTGTGGCCTAGTCAGCCTCCTGCACCATGACAGGGGGAGCGTTTTCACCCTCCCCGGGCTCCAGAGCCTCTCTGGAGGCTGGAAATGGGCCCATTTCTGACCTTTCCGAACTTCCGGGATGCCCATTTTTTGCCCTCCCCAGCCTCTGGAGGCTTTTCTTGAGCCTCCGGGAGGGCGAAAACGGCTTCCCTGGACTCCAGAGGCTCTCTGGAGGTCAGAAACGAGCCCATTACAGCCTTCCAAAATTTCCAGGAGGCCCATTTTTCAAATCCCAACCAGGAGTGGGATTTGGTAGTTCACCTAACTGTGCAGAATATTCGCTACAGGTCCACCCAAACCCATGCGAATCCATAGCAGCCCACCCCTGGGTGGTACTTATTATAAATGCATGTGATCAGTGGAGGATTCACCTTACACTGTATCAGGGAAGTTGTTCCATTTGGAAGAGCCCAGAAAAGAAATGTAACTCATAAATTCAGATTTAAGAAAAAAGATAGCCACTCTCCATTTTTTTCCATACCTTTCTATATCTAACAGCATGATTCCAAAGACATTGATTAAACTTTCTTGATTTAGTACCTCTGCTAAGACCATGTAAAGCTGCACCAGAAACCAAGTGAGCCTAGAACATACATCTTTTAGCCCCAAGTCATTAACTTCAGCATATAGTGCTATAAATAGATTCTGCTTTCCTGACAAGAAAAGGGCAAAAAAGAAATCTATCTGTATTTATAGCATGTTCACCCATTTGTGGATTTCATGTTGCCAGCCAAGCATAGAAAAGCAGTCTTGGACTTCTCTGTTCCTTTCTGTGCCTTTAGGAGCTCCTCTGACTAATCTACAGGAGTGTCTATGAGTGAATCAAAAAGTCAAGTTGGTGGACACAACCATGTGATGGAGCCTTGTGCTTTTTTATATATTTTAAGATGCATGAAAAATGTGACTTCTTTAAACCACCCGTCTGATGGTAGTTTGTCATGCTGTATAAGAGTATCATGAGTTCTGTTAAGTCTGATGCCCCAATGTGCACTGCAATTGTATACTTACAGAGTAAGTATGTAAGCATATTTACTCTGTATATTTACAGAGTAGGAAGATGTGTGGTTTTTTTGAAGAATTTGCCTGGAAGTATATAGAGCAACCGACATAGAGGAGGTTGCCTAGAAATTTTGAGACAGTATCTTGAAGGGGTTTGGAAGAAAAAGACAGTGGCATATAGAAAAAAGATGAACTTCAGCCTGAAGGTTGAATTTTCTGTGCTTCTGGAACATTTTTCCAAAAGCCTTTCTTAGCATTCATTTTTTAAATGATACAGTACTTTCTGATCATATTTTCTCCATCTCCTCCAGCAATTTTCAGCATGATTTGTTTTCTAGTTTCTTCTTTTCTTTCTTCTAGGATTGATCCCAACCAAAATATTTCATTTATTAAATGTCCTATTTCTTGCCCTTCATCATAAAAAATGATGCTCCAGGCAGTTACAATAGACACCGTACCCAATTATTTTCAAAATACAATAAAATGCATACTAATGCTCATAGTAGGGAAAGGGAGAGGACAATCTTCACCTGGTGAAATATATATATATGCATTGTATCATATTATATCGTATCATATTGTATCATACACATATACATATACATATACATATATTCTTTTTATAACCCTGTAATTCCTTGTCAAGATGACTGAATAGAGCTGAATATTTACTGGCCAGATGCCTTTCCTGACACCTATGCTGAGTTCACAGCAGATATTTTCTCTTTGTGCCGTGATAGAGAAATATCTGTCATTGCCTAGGACTGAACTGTCACCTTTTCAAGTGGGAGGCTCATTTGTGTATGTGTGTATGTATACATATATATACATACAAAATGTATGTGTGTGTCTGTGTCTGTGTACTTCAAAAAATAACCAATGCAGGCATCAATCCAGCTTTCAGAGAAAGATGTTATGAAGTCAGGAGTCTACCATTAAGATCCAGAAGCTTTATTAACCAATGGTATCTCTCAACATGCCCTAACAGAACTCAATCATGAGAAAGAAAATATAATCTAATCTGTTTCCTGACCAACTAATATAGGAGTAGATGAAGTAGAAAATGTTTATTTCCAGCTTAGAAACAACAACCCATTCCGAACATGCTGTGAAAATATGTTCAATTTAGTTTTCTTCTAACAGGGTGAAATGTGAAATATTTGAGGCTTCTGTGTTATATGAAACAATGAGAAACTGGAATAAGACCTACTATTGTTCTTCATTCCAAGATTATGGAATCAACTTGTTTTTAAAAATATCATTTCCGCAAATATTAAAACAAATCTTCATAGAAACCAGTAAGGGTGCAACTCTACTCTTAGTCCACTGAAAATCCTTCAGATTAAAATATTTTATCAGGGTAAAGCCAACACATTACCAGAACAGAAGATATACAGACTAGATAGAACTTTTTTCGTCCTTTCTGACCTGGTACTACATAAATTGGTTGAGAATGATGTCTTTTTTAAAATAAATATTTCATGCCTCCTTCAGTAAGAGATGTATATTCTTAACTCTGATTTCAAGGTTGGTGACTGTGTAGTTTATCACCCAATTTTCTTATTAAATGTAGATGCCAAAAGATTGACAGGAAGCCTGGCTGGCAGAAAGCAACACTCCTACCTTTAGTTCCCCATCCTGAACAATCTGGCTTCAAAAAATTTCAAAAAGTGCCTCATTATTTCAGCTTATTAATTGATGGTTTGGATATACACTCAGAAAAATTGAGAAGTAGAAAATACTTTTAATATAGAGCAGTGAACGACTTGGCCAAATATAGATTTTTTAAAAATGTTTTTAGTAATTTCATTAAATTGTAGTACATTGATGTTTCTCATTGGGATGTTACAAATGGAATTATGAAGATGCCTCATAGATGCAAAAGAATTCAGAGATAGTCTTGATAAAAGCAAAAATGTCATCTTAACCCAGAATTACAGGAGGAGTGGGGAATAAATTCTAGATTGGCCAGCTTTAACTTGCCAGGATATAAGGGTGAGGGAAACAGAAATATCAAGATTCTGTTATACCCTGCAATAATGAAGTGGAGTCCAATAATTCTTCTAAAGTCTGTTATTCAATCTTGTCAGAATGATTGTAGAATTCCTCAAGAATCTCCTTTATATACTCTTATATGTAATTTTGTATTGTAAAATGTATTAAAGACTAATAATGTATTCAAATTTTGTTTTACCCACTGAATAAACTTACAACCTGGAGACTCCCACTTGAAGGTAAATATTTTTGTTATGAGCAAACAACGGGATTAATACTTTTGATAAGCTTAATCATTGTCAGGCATTCAGTTATGTCTGACCCTCAGCAACTCCATGAATTAGCATTCTCCATGCCCCTCTGTTTCACACACACACACCCTTCAGATCCACCATGGTCATCTTGGTGTCATTGTTTATAGAGTCTAGCCAATGGATATTAGGGTGACCCCTTCTCCTTTTTCTGATCACTCCCAGCATGATTGACTTTTGGAATGAGTCAGCTCCCATGACAATATCATAGCCTCTGTTTGGAGAGCTTGGCCTCAAGTAATATTTTTGGTGAGATTCAGCCTACAATTTTTTGTTTGTTATTTTTGCAACCCATGGGATGTGTAATAGTCACCTCCAGCACCACAGTATCCAGTAAAACACACATACAAATTGCTCAGACATCTATATACACCATCTATCTAACTTTCTTATAGCAAAAAAAAAAAAGAAATATATTTAGGAAAACAGCTAACAGAATGGTGCAAACAGTCTTTTGGGTCTGACTCTGTACCTAAATCAGCATTTCTCAACCTTGGAAACTTTAAGATGTGTGGACTTCAACTCCCAGAATTTTCTAGTCAGTAAGTTTGCTGTCTGGGGAATTCTGGGTGTTGAAGTTCACACAACTTAACTCTTGCCAAGGTTTAGAAATATTGGCCTAAATTCTGCCTTCTCCTCAATACTCTGCTCTTATGTCATTCCATTCATACTAAACTAATAACAACCAGTATATGATAGGTCCTTCATGCTAAATTATGTACTCTAGAAAAATGTTGAAAACAACAATGTAATAAACAAATCTAATTACAATTACATGTAAATTGATATACTTAAAATGAACAAGTTTTACACTGAGATGTTTTGAGGTGTGGGGAAATTATACTGTCAGCCCTGGATCCATCTTTGGATGGACTTTACAGGGCTGTCACAGTGAGAGATGGGCGAGCTGTGGAAACAGGAGAGTAGCGAAGGGAGTATAGTCACAACAACATTGTTTCACATGAGATCAAGGATGGGCTGCTGCCACCTGGAGGGGAGTGACCGAACTTTGGCGGTAGCTGAGAAAGAAGATTGATTAAGCCATGTGATG
>JANHFL010000360.1:100385-122478 GCA_032468155.1 Oxyrhabdium leporinum
GACCGCACGGGACGTCGGGGGGGAGTAGACTCGATGCGGTCCTGCAGGTATCCTGGTCCAATGCCATGGGTCGCTTTGAAGATCATTTTCAGGGCTGCTTTAGAATATATCTTTTTCTCTTCGTTAGCACAAACTGAACTCTTTCTGAGATACACTGATGACATCTTTATTATCCAAATTTGTAAAGAGAAAGCACCTGAGATATTCCATTGGGACATCAACAACCTGTCAATTTCTGGCTGGAGTATTTCCATGCAACATGCCTGCTTTCTGAACTCTACAGGGAAGCCACATAATGAAGATTGGGAAATATTTTATGGCTATTAATTGGGAAATTGCTGATGGCTCCTAATATCTCTATGTTTTCACCCAATAATTTCATTGGGTATACTCAAACCACATGACGTAGGCAAATAGATTAAGCTAGAGACAGCTAACTAAATGATTTACCTGTATAAGTTTTTAAGGTGGACTGTGAAACAAAATGAAACCTAGACAGTAAAAACTGCCAGGGATAAGAATCCTTTTTTCTATTCACAAGAACTCCTAACAGTTCTGAAAAACCATAGGTATGGGGGAAAGGGGCAAATGCAAAATATTTATCAGGATACAAAGTGACAGTCATTCTGGGATGTATATTTGAAAGGCAGCAAAACCCAACAAAAATACCTAAAGATAGCTGCCAAGAGACTCACAACCATTCAGACCATGACTTGAGTTCACCCATGCTATCAGCGTTGCAGGCTTGATGGCAAAGGCAGATTGTGTGAAGTTTTCCAGAGATATCACAACTGTTCCAAAAAGGAAAAAAGCAAACAAATGTCCCATAGTGTGTCTCCTATTCAGGATTGTTTACACAATTATTCATGGCATGCATGTTTATTTCTCCAGCCCCCTTATGAAATGGTTGGATGGGTTAAAGGGAAAGAATTTGGAAAATGGTATGTGCCAAATGGTACTCTTGGCTGTTTAAAATTATTGTTTTTTTTTTCTTTTCAAAAGTTAATTTATAACAATCAATGACTTTATATCTACTGAGTAAAAAAATACTGAAAGATCAGGCTGGTGGTTCATATCCAAGTCTTTGTGACTTGATTCATGACTGTGATTAGCCACATTTAATCATAGTTTATTCCAAAAGCTAGGGTCACACAATATGCTACATTATATATCAAGACTTTCGTACATGTTTTGGGTACATACAACAAGATAAGCTGAAATGATTACATAAGAGCTTACAGACACAAACAAACCCTACTAGTAAAAATAAGACAGCCTGGTCTTGTCATCCTGTATTCAGAACTCTCCCTAGGCTTCATGAGGTTTATTTCCAAGTAAATGCACCTAAGATTGTAGACAGCTACTATACTAAACACTTCTGACTGCTGTGTGTTTTTGTAGCTCTTTTCAGAAAGCAGAAAAATTATCACATAGACAGTCTATAGGATTTCATTTTTAAAAAATGATATAAAAGAAATGGCATTAATATCTGACATGTGAATGAGACTAGGAAATTAGGTATTATTTTAGTATGTTGAATGTCAACATTTTAATAGCATTAGAAGCATTAGATGTTACTTTGCTGCTCAGGGGACAAATCCCATGTAGATTTTTTTTTTGAAAATAAAAATAAAAATGTACAACAGTTTAGCTAGAAATAAAATGAGATGAATCATCTCTCCTGAACCTAAATGTGTATTGATTGATTGATTATGCGTCATCATCTTGCTGTTGATTCTTAGCAACCACATAGATTTCCTCCATAATGATCAACCCTTAATCTGGTCTTTCAAGTCTTCCCAGAGTATACCCACAGCCACTGTAATTCAGTTCATCCTCCTTGCTCCTCTTTGTCCTCATCTATTTCCTTCCTTTCTTCTCTTCCCACTGTTCCCAACATTAGAGGTTTCCCCAGAGAGCTAGGCCTTCACATAATGTGTTTCAAGCAGGATAATTTGAGCCGGGTGATTTGTGCCTCAAGTGACAATTCTGGGTTGTTTTGTTCAATGTTCCATTTGTTTGTTTTGTTATCTGGTATTCTCCATGGTATTCTCAGAAGTCTTCTCCAATACCAAAGTTCAAAAACATCAATACTTTTTCTATCCAGCTTCTTCAAAGTCCAATTTTCATTTCATAGAATATAAGAGGGAATGCCAGGGTTCGCACTATTCTGATGCTTGTAGGTATACACAATATTTGAATAAGTTTTCTAGGCTTTGAAGGCTGTTCCACCAAGTGCTAGTCTGCAGCATATAAATATGCTTTATTTAAATATTTAATTTAAAATATTTAATTTTAGTCCATTCTTTTACTGTGTCCCTTAACATTTATTGTTAGCATTTGCAAATTCTTTGCTTTTCAGCCACCAGGGTAGAGTCATAAGGATCATGCAGGTTATTGATGTTTCTTCCTTCTATTTTAAACCACACTCATCTTCTTCCCATCCAGCTTCCCTTATTGTACATTCAGCATATGGTTTGAATGAATAAGGGAAAAGTATCTTATCTCACTTGTCAACCTGAAGCCAGTCTGTTTTGCCATGTTCTGCCGGTATTGTGGTTTCCTGAGATGCATACAGAATTTGCATGAGGACAAATGAGATGATTTGGAATTCCCATTTTTCTAAGCACATTCTATAACTTGGCATGATTGACACAACTAAAATCTTTTTTTATTATTATGCAATGAAGCACATACTGACTTCTTTTTGATATTCTTTGGCTTTCTCAATTATCCAGCTTGCATCAGCAACGTCTCATGTTCTCCGGCTTTTTCTAAAGCCAGCCTGAACATCTGGCATCTTCTTTTTCATGTAAGGCTCTAATCTGCATTGGATGATTGTGAGCATTATTTTGCTAGCATGTGAAATTAAGGATATTGTGAGATAGTTTGCACATTATGTTATATCTTTTTTTGGGGGGGGTAACGCAATGTGGATCAACCTGTTAGCCACTGCGTAATTCTTCAGATTTTCTGGTATCATTTAATTAGAATTTTTACCGATTGTTCGTTTTCATATTTCTGGGGATATCCCATCAGTTCCCCTAGCTGTCCAGTAACAAGAATGCTGATCTGACTTCATTTTCTAGCACTATAAGTTCTTGTAAATAGGAAAAAACTTCTAAGGTATATAGGATGTTGACTTCTCTAATTTATAGTATTTCTGTATGCTCCTTTCATCTTTACTTCATCTTTTTGAATCTGTCCATTGGTGTTCTATATTCCAAACTGAAATTTCTTTTTTAGTTCAGAGACCTTTTGGAAAACTTTTGGAAAGCACGCCTGTTCCCATCTTCAAAGTCCTTGTAGATGCTGTTGTAATATTGTTTCTTGTCTTTTCTAAAACTCTGTGAAATTCTTTGTGAAGATTCTCCTTGAGGTTTTTATTTTGCCTGGCTTTGGTTTCTCTTATCAAATTCCAGTTTGTTCTGACTTTCAGTTTGCTTTCTTCTCTTTTATCTTTGGCAATCTCAACCTTAGATGACCCTGTTTGGGATACCTTGACATACCTTGGGTTCTTCCCTCATTCTTCCCAGGAACAGCCCCACCACAATGAGGCAATACACAAAGATTCTTGGGGGGATGATAGATATGCATACTTAATTTTATTTGCAGTCCCAGTGTCTATTAGAAACTAGGATGATCCCAAAATGACTTAATGTCAAAATGAAGCAATTTGCATCATGACAGATGTCACTTACCTCATCTCCTTCCTCCCCAGAAGACACATGACTTCATGCATGTTTACTGAGTAGAACATTGGACTTCAATACAGAGAACTTGTTCCACATGGTACTATGTTCAGTTGGACACATTTCAGTTAACCAAAAACAAGCAGGTATTGGGAAAGAAACATTCATGGAAAAACTACTACTACTACTACTAGTAGTAGTACAAATTTGTGGCCCATTTCTTTGTTCAAGGTAGCTAATTAGGTAAAATTTTATTTGATGGATAAACACCATTCCTGATAGCTTCCTAAAACTGTAATTTGAGGGTAATTCCAGATTTAGAAATACTTCTAAGTTAAAAGACTATCCACCTTCCATTGTGTTGCCACACACCAATGTTATTATCAACTGGCCATCCTCATTACCAATCCCTACTCTGTCCCTCTTGTGACTCCTTACTGAATCCTGCTGTCAAGATTAATGTGTGTGTCAGATGTTACAGGTAACATGATTGTTTTTCTCCACTGGGTTTGCTGCCATTCTCCCTAAGCATATTACTACTAATGGGAAAATGTCCACCAATTGGTTTACTGCAGCATGAGTAAGTGGATCTGTTGTTATGCAATTCTATAATTTTTAAAAACCTTCCTGGCTGTCTTTTCTGTTCCTCTTGCCATACCCATTTGAGTTTCTCAGAAATTCCAGAGAATATGAAGTAAAGAAACATAGGGAAATATGTTTCTCAAACAATGAAGTGAAAAGTATAATTAGAAACACTCGAGCAGAAATAGTCCCTCTAAGAGGTTACACAAACCTGCCATGATTGGGCATCTACCCATGTCATTTAGAACCATAGAACTGATCTTGATAAGTGGCCAGATAAGATGACATAGGGCCATCTTTCTCAACATTTCCAAAACAACTCTGGTCATCCCAGCAACAGGTTAGCTATTAAATCTCCAAGATAATGAGTACTATTATGGAATAAAGTTGACTTTATATACCTTAAATCTGTGGTGGATAACAAAGATTTAATGGGGAACCAAATTACTTATATTCTAGTATAGTAAGTGACCACACAAGGCTGTTTTCACTTATTGAGTGGAGATGAGCCAACCTCATTAAGATTGATAAGATTGAAAATATCAGGGAATAATATTGAGGTTATGAATTAAAGTAGGGATGGGTCTTTCAATAAATCTCCTGAAGGTACGTTTTTAGATAAGTACAACTTACTTAAATATGGCCTTAAGGTTTGAAATACATCTGTTCCAAATATAAATCAGATTTCTTCTTCTCACCCATGTTAAAGCACTTGAGCTGGCAGAGAACTATACCAACCTAGAATATACTGTCCCCAAAGGCAATTTCTATTCTCCCATCGGCATGATACCAACAAATGGTGCTTTCCTTATTTATGGTGTACAGGACTAATTAAAGATAGGCGTTTCTGGATTCCCCTAGCTTTCTTTCTTTCTCCTCCTACTGAACATCAGTTGGCTGGAAAACACCCACCCACCACTCTCTTGGCTGGACCTGCAATCAATTGACCATCTGCCAAAAATTGTTCTGTTTTTACACAAGTGTTTTGTACAGGTACATTCGAAGATAACTTGCTAGCAGAAGTTTCAGAACAATACTATTTTGAAATTAGTTCTGAACCCATGTCTAAAAGCAGCCTAGACTACAACTGTTGGGCATGAGAAGTGCTGTGAGGTAGCATAGAGGAGGGTCCCTCTTCCACCCAGTACTTGCACCCAGTACTGTAGGTGATGTACATATGTACATATGCAGAAAGAGGGAGTATGGAAGAGATCATTCGTTTAGAACACAACCCACGAAGTGCCAGTTTCATAGGAGTCCCCATGGAAACTGGGAAGACCGCAAGACAAGCACAAAAGGTTTATGAAACTAAAACAGAAGCATAAGCTTGCCAAGGGTCTACTTTCTGGCTTCAGTTAAAAAAAAGTCAGCTTCTTTTTCGCTCCGGAACCTGATTAGCCAGTCTTCTTTTTGGAAAACGTGAAACCGTCAGATTCACCAGCTAAGCTTCCTTGGGATGGGAAAGTAGGGTCGAGAAATTAGGGTGCGAGCCTCAGCGCCGCGCGCCGCTTCTGCAATTCGGCGCTGAGAGTTCAGAACCAGCAGAGAAAGCCACGTTTGGGACTCTTTCCCGCCCCCTTTGTGGAGCTTCGGTTCTTGAACACCGCCCCCCCCCGCCCCCCCGTGTCCCTCATGAGCCCGTTGCACCGATCTCTCGCCACAGGTAGTCCGCGCGGAGTACCGCGGCGCTCTCCGGACAGGAAGCGCAAGCATGAGACCGCGTGCAGTTGTTCGCTTTGGGTACTTGGCTCGGACCAGATTCTTCCCCGTCGGCGGCTATCGGGTGGAGGAACAGAGCCGGGCGACCTTAAGGAAGGGTCTTATCCTGCAGCAGCCCGGTACGTGAGAAAGAAGGGTCCTTCCAGTTGCTTCCTTCGCGGAACTGGAATCAAAGGTCGACCTGTCGCCGTCCGCTCGCTCCCCTTTCTGGCTCGCTCTCCCGGAGCGGATGAAGGAGACCCGGGAGGGGGCGGGGGGGCCGGGGGGCGGGAGAAGGGGGAGGGCCTCTGCAGCAGGGGGGCCTCTCCTGGTTGGGCCCTCGTGCGCCGCCTGTCACTGGGCGGCGTGTATGTCGGCGGCCTGGCCCCGCCTCGCCTCTTCGCAGCCCGCGGCGCGGACAGAGATGACACAGAGCCTCGGTGGCTACAGCTGCCTTGAGCCGCGGCTCTTAGCTCCTCTGCCGCTCTGAGGCCGGGTGGGCGCGAGGGCGAGGACTCTCTTGGCATCGCCCGCGAGGAGGAGGAGGAGGGAGGAGGAGGAGGGGAAAGAGGGAGGGACGGAACGGCGGCGGCGGCGCTGCTGCCGCCGCTTTCAGTCGGCTTCCCCGCAAGCGAGAGAGGCTACCCCGGGCAGCAGCCTTGCTAAGCGCCGCCCGGGAGCCCGCCTTCCACTGTGGAGAGGGGCCCGCTCGGCTGCTGGCATGGTGGCATTTGGACCGGCGGCGGGGCGCTGCTGAGAAAAAGCCCAGCCGGCGACCAGAGAGTGAAGGAGTGAGTGAAGCCAAGGCAGCAACCCCAAGCGCAGCGCGGCTCTCCAGGCCGGGCCGCTTATCTCTGTCTCTTAGTCGCCCGCGGTCTTCTCGGGGGCTGTCCCCGCCAGCCTCGCCAAACCACAGCCGGGCCTGGCGTTCCCCGCAAGGCGTGCCTGCAGGCCCCGGGGAGGCCGCGGCGGAGCTTGGCAGACGCGCCTCTGCCCCGGCCACCTCGGGGTCCCGCGGGCCGACGCCGGCGGGGGCCTCTGTGCGGCTCGGGACGCGCGCGGCCGGCTCTAGGGAGTTGCCTCCCCCAAGGCAGCATGGAGAAAGACGGAGCGGGCAGGCCCTGAAGAGGCAGCCGGGGAGAGAGGGGGCTCCTGATTCTGCCAAGTCTTCTTCCTCCCCGCTTCCCCCCCCCCTCCCAGTTCGCTGATCTCACCCAAATTGGGCCGACGGGAGCTTCCCCAGGCTGGGACCGCCGGAGGGACTCCGCAGCGCCGGGCTCACTTGGAGTGGAGCCTTGTTTTCTGTAGCAGCTCCCCCTCCTCGCTTGGCAGCATCTCCAGTGAATTGAAGCCGGACCAGGACGAGGGGCTTGCCTCCTGCTCTCCCGGCGAGTTCCTACGGCGGACACTCGGTTTAGAAAGGGCCGGTGTCACCCGGGGATCTCCCACTGGCAAAGACTTGAGAGCTTTCCGCGGCGGCGGCAGCAACCACAGAGAAGGTAAAGGGTTGCTCAGGGCTTGGGCGGTGATGCTCGATCGGCTTGGCGTTGCTTTGTGGGGAAGGAGGAAAAGGGCAGCGCTTTTCCCCCCTCTTTGTTTCCCCCCCCCCTTGATATTCTCGTGCACTTCGATCCCGCACATATTTGTGTAGAAGGAAATGTGCCTTCTATGCCCCCCTCTCCCCAAGGGTCTGATAGAATTGTAGCTTTAAGCCTGATCCAAATAAAGTGGTTTATTGTACATATACCATTGAGGATCTCACTGCGTCCTTGGGAATAAGTATCCCAGATCTGAATGGATCTGCACAGGTTCACAGCAACTGCAAAACATTCACTAGTAGTAGATGATGTACCTTTTTCAGTAGCTGACAAAAAACAGCTAGATTTTATTTGGAACTTAAGGCACTTGTGTAAGATTGAAACTCCTCCATAGAAAAAGTAACTTTTGACTGCTTTTCACTTTAAAAAAAAATGTTGTTTCTGGATCTGTAACTTTAAAAAGTTGGGAGAAATGTCACTTGTTACCTGTCATTGAAAAGATTGTTTCAGGAGACTTTGTAAGTGAAGAAGTTGGGTGAAGTGGACTCCCCCCCCCCCCCAATACTTAGGTACTCTGGTAGTGTTCAGCTTGAACACAGAAGATTTCAACTTATTAGTAAGACTTTAAATCTCCTCACTGACCTCAATCAGATATTTTCACTGTAGAGTCCAGACTGCATGACAGCATGGTGGGGGAGCGGTGGGGGGAGTGTTAGAATCCTATTAGTATCACTATTGCATTATATGCCACTTTTATAAAAAAGGATTAGAAGGTGGAACAGCGAAGAGGAACATGTTTACAGTTACAGTAGAAATTCCTGGTAATCTCAGTATTTATTCAAATATGTAATTTTTGAGCCAGCTCTTAATACGAGAGAAGGTAAAGCATGTCTTAGGCATTGAGAAAAAAGAAAAATTTGCCATAGAATGAAAGATACAAATGAAGCAGATGAAGATTTAGATGTGCGGTTTGTCCATAAACATGTGTATCCTTAACTAAGCATCAGTTTGCCAAATGAGGCATGCATTTTTAATAATTTGATATTAACTATAATTGAAAGAATTATCTGTGATCTGCAGAAAATACTGATAAATGTAATAAAATCTCCAATAGACAGCTTTGATTAACTTGAAAGCTTTCTTTTTATATCAGAATTATATTCTACCTTTTGTTTAAATGACACAGCTAGCAAAAGACCTGCTGCTGTATCTGTACCTGGAGGTATGTTAATTAGCATGCTAGAAAGGTCATTTCAACATTTCCACAAGCAAGCTTTCTGGCTGCTTTGACTTAAGCAATTACATTCAATAAAGACCTGTCACATTATCAGCTGTGTCCACTTCTTTTCCAGAATGAATGGGCAGTAAACATTTTTCAGTCTTCTCTGAATTTATTAAAGCCAGCCTCCTCCCTTAATAGACAATGTGGTTAAATGGGATCTTTTCAAGGAATGGATTGCTTTCAACTCATTAAGTACAGTGTTAGATGACTATTTAATTGAAAGAGGGGGTGTATTATACACTACTTACATTTCTGCAACAGATTTTTGTTGTTATACTGTCTGTGTATTGTATCATTTACGGTAATTCATCTCCCTGGGGAACAAATAAATAATGTATTGACTCTGTAGAGGTAACATGAAGTTTATCAAGGCTTTCTTTAAGTATTGCTATAAATATTCCTAATTTATATTTGTCTGCATTCCATATCCGTCTGATATAGTCCTCTTTTGGCTGTGTAATATTTCTTCATGAAGAAAAGACAGCAAGTAAAGGTTTTTGTCATAGTCGACTGATTCTGGAGCCATAGGTGAAAATGTTTTAATTAAGCAACTGTAAAATCTTGAAGAGTTAGCCCTGAATTTCTCTCATTTTATTATTTGCCTTATGTGCTTAGAAGGAATATGATAGACAAACCCAGAAGCTAAGATGTAAAATCATTAATTTGACATGCTAAGCAGTGTTGCATAACTATAGTATACTTTTAAATATAATGAGCTAACTTTTAAAAATGTATTTCACTTTGTTCACTGAATAAAATAACTCAAGAGCTATTGAGCGACTCTTAAGTAAACCACTTTGCATAAATTCAGCAGATTAATGAATTTGCTAGGCGATAAATATGTGGGAGTTGTGTTGTTTTGTCTTGACCACCCTGAGATTTGAATTCAGTATGCCAAGTTAGAGTGGTATACGATTTGCGGTGTTGTAGGCAAATGAACAAGTGTGGGCATTTTGGACTAGAGAACAATCATTCAGTTTTTATCTTAAATATTGGAAGTAGAGCTGGGAAGAATCCGACAAGAACACAAATGAACACAAATTCTAAAGAACTCTCTCATAATATTTGGAAATTTTCAAGCTATCAGTTTTTTCTAATAGAATATTTACAGACTTCATTTTCTCAAACTTTGTTGGAAAGAAATGACCACTGGGATTTTCAGATAAGTCTTTAAATCGTAATTCAGGATTGATTTGTAAGCAGATAAATAGAGATTGTTTCCCTGGCCTTGATTCCAATTATGAGTTCTCTTAAGCTTCCATTTAATTTTAGTAAAATTAAGAGGTTTGAGTAGTTATATGGCAATGGGAATGCTAAATTAAATGTGTTAGTGAGTGTGTGATGCTAATTCAGATCAAGTATAAGAAGTTAGGCATTGTACTCTTTGGAATCTTAGTACATTAGCTGTTAAAAATAATGATGACCCTTTTAGCTAAGAGGACATGCATCTGAATAAAATGAATGATAAATCACTCTGTACTCAAAATGTCATATAAATTAGTCTTTATCACTTTTATACCTGAAAATACAGAAACTTTGATAAATGAACCAAAGGATGCTTACCTGTGAGTACTCCATTGGAATAATATTTTAATTTTATATATCAACAGTTCTGAGTAAATTGCTATTTGTATTCTTCAATCTTCTGTTCAGCAATATATTAAAGCAATTACTATTGTTGCTATTCTTGGACTCTCCCGGTACATTGGAAATCTAAGTAACTAAGTAACATTGCAGTAAGTAACTACAATGAGCCCAAATTTTAATAAGATTGATAGAAAAATCTAACTTAAAATTAAGTAGATTCATGAATTCCTACTACCTTGACATTTTTTTAAATTGATGGGATCAAAACTTTGTGATCATTAAGGCTTAAAGGGCAGGTAAAAATCTGCAGTGGCTGCATAGTCATTGATAGGTAATTGACTTGGCAGCTTTGCGGTTGAGGGTGTACAAGTTATGCCATCTATATTAAGGCTAGTACATTTTTTTTTCCATTTTTTCTCCCCGAGTTCTGCCTAGAATCAGTATTTTGGCTGATGTCATGCATTAGCAGTTTTTTCCCTTCCATTTAATTGTCTGATTCTTGGAGACTGTCTGGACAAATCTCTACAGTTTTCTTGGCAAAGTTTTTTTTAAAGGTGGTTTACCATTCCTTCCTTTCCTAGGGCTGAGAGAAAGTGACTGGCCCAAGGTTACCCAGCAGGCTTTGTGGCCAAGTCAGCACTGGAACTCAGAGCTTTCTGCTTTCCAGTCTAATGCTTTAACCACTACACCATACTGGCTTTCTGATTAGCAAATACTTATAATAACTATACTTTGGGAATGCACTGGTAGAATATACTTGAATATGTACTAATATTAGTAGTGCTAGAAGGTAAAACTAATACCTATGAAAATGGAAGATACCTTATCTGTTCTTTTAAAAAAATAATATATATGTTAGATTTGAAATTTCATTATACAGAAATTTAATAATCTTTTTAGATGTTGAAGGAGTACACATGAAAGATAACTGGAATAGAGCTGAATACTAAAATGCTAGGTACTGTATGCAAGCTATTGAACTTTATTGGAATTCTAACACTTCTTTAAATACAATATTGAACAGACTAACATGGAATTTACAAATATACTACAGGGGTTGAAACAAAACTATATTTTTTTCTGATAATCAATAATTATTAGAACATTTCACCTAGGTAGAGTCATTTTCTTCACAAATAAATTCCGTTGGTGCATAGAACTATCTCTTCTGTGAGTTTTATTCAGCATCTGCTTTTTTGTGTCTCTTGTGGAAATGAAATGTTCTTATGTATTCTGCAGTAATGCACAATGCTACAAATTTGCCTAATCATCTGAGCATTTCTTGTTACCCAGATATCTATGTAATTACAATATGGAAATAGAAGTATTTCCATATTGGCCGTCAAAATCCAGTTTTCATAATTGTCCTTTTTAGTTATGTATCTTGTTGCTCAGATATTGGGATAAATTGATACTAGACAAGAGTGGCCATAAAGTGATTCATTTAATTGGCTATGTTAGTATAATTCTAGAAACCATAATGCTTATGGGTTTTTTCAACAAAACTGTGTTCACATTAAGTACATTACGTGTGAATTCAGGTGGTGCAAAAAGACTGATGGGTAATTTGGGATGGAGGACTAATTCCCTGATTACAAACTTTGACTCTGTACATGGATCATGACGTATTTCCTTGAGTTTGGGTTTAAGATGTTACATTGAGGCTAATATTTTTAAATTGAAGTAGGTGATGCCTTACTTCGTTTTTAGGTAAGGGAAAATCTTGTTTTGTGTTCTCCCATGTTACAACTAAATTGCGCCTAGGATGCCTCCATAGACTATATAAACATTAAGATCACTTCTGTACTTCACAGTGCATTTTAGACACCAGAAGCTTTGTTTCTAAAGAAGAATCTGTAATCATTGTGAAGTTGCTTTTGTCGACCCACAAAAGTTGGCCACACCTGAGTATTCAAAACAAGTGTATGTAGGTAACATTCTTTATAGTATTAGATTTTTGCTATTGTAGACTCCAGATAAAATATATTTATAGGATAATCAATTATTTTGACCAAAAAAGTTCTATAAAATTCTGTATTCTGTTATGAAATTTGATGGAGGGGGTTTACTTGTTTGTTTTTATTTGTAAAAAGTAAGCAGCATGTAAAAATGCAAGTTTCAAACACTAATCTTACTTGATTGTTGTCAATACTCATATTTTGTACTTACCACATGCCACTGGTGAATTACTTATTAGATATTTGCTTTCCAGTTATGTAAACCACAAACCCGATGAGTAAAGTACAGAAAATTTCAACTTAAATCTTTTCTAGTTAAGATTGTGGCCAAAAAAAGAAAAAGCATGAATGCATACATTCTTTGCAGACGTTACTGAGAACCTAAAGGTACTGTTAATGAATGAGTGAGCATGCTGAAATGCAAAAATAGAATTAGAACTATTGAGATGAGGTCTCTTTATATTTTTCCCATCTGATTTTAATGGTGGTTTTGGATCAACAACAATCACTATGAATCACAAACCTTTTGGGTAATCAGACATTTCTGGCACCAAAAATGCCATCTTCCACCTGCAGCCAAACCTATAATATATGTCTTGGTCTTTGATAACAACTTGCTTCTCCTATAGATTCTTGTCTTCACTTTATGTTTTGGTACAAATGAGAATTGACAGTAGTATCTATAACATCTCTCAGGCTTAACTGCCTAGAGACACTGTATAAGCCATAGCTAAGCAACAGCAACATGTAAGATTTCTGTCATCATAACAAGGAAAAACTCAATCAATGTGAATATATGCCACATTAGTGCATTTCATGCTCTGCTGGCTTCCAATTCAGTCTTGGATACAATTCAAGTTTTGATGCTCCTCATTTATGTCTTTCAGGATTGATGCAAATTCTGTTAAAGTCCATGAGAAGGTTTCACAGGTCTTCCATTGGGTTTAGAAATCTAGTTTGTTAGAGTCACACTTCTCAGTGTATTGTAGTTGATGCGTTGTAGCAAATCACCAATACTATTATATATCTCCCAGTGAAAATTGTGCAGAGTATACAGATAGTTGCTTAATGACTTGTCACTTAGTGACCATTCAGAGTTACAACAAATCCCCCAAAGGCTCCATATGACTCCTTTCTGGAGTTCTGATGGCTGCACTTATCCCTACAGTCACATGACCGCATTTCAAATCCTGGCAACTGGCTCACCTTTTCGGCAGGTTGCAGTGCTCCTCAGTCACATGGCCATGGTTAACAACATTTTTTGGCCTATTTTCAACAGTTTCTGGCAAAAACACCCATAGGAATACAGTGATTTGCTTAGCCACCTTTGTATTAATGTAATAGCCATTGTAAAAAAAGTCATAAAATCAAGTCTGGTCACATAGGTGCTTCAGCATATAACCAGCATGACTTACAGAGGAAATTCTAGGCTCCATTAAGCACATAATGTTGTCACATATTGTCAAGGACTACCCGTATGCTCATTTTTTTAAAGATGGGATCAATTATTTTTAAGAAAAGTTTCAGAACCCAGCTTCAAATATACTGATAATTCCACCATGACTTTCCCTCTTCCTGGTTTGATTTGATTAGGAGTAGAAAGAGAAGAAAAGTATTTTCTCTTTCTTATAGTAAATGCTTGTAATTACCTTTTAAAAATTATTTTAGACTAAGTCATCCAAAGTGAAGTATTCTTTCGGATCACTTTCATAGTTGGGGAATTGCTTGGGGAATTACACATATATGATGTGAGGCCTTCTCTAGGTATATATATTCCTGATATTTGGAACATACAGTACCCTGTGCCTGCTGAGATTAGGGGATAAATTGTTGGTCTTTAAACAAGGGTTAAAAATACATTGTGATTTTTTTTATTTGATGACGTGATTCATTTTGTTTCAGTTGTTTTAGATCAATAAAATTAGTTTTTTGATTATAAAGTATGTGTGTGCATATCTTACAGATAACGGGTTTTTGTTTTTTTTATTTCTGGCAACTCATTGGGACATCATTCCTCCAGAGATTACAATGGCCCCCACTCTAATACTATACCATGTCACATAACTTTAAACTCGCCTATTTAAAAGTTTTGTGTTGTGCTTATGAACTTAAAGATATTTGGAACCATTTAAATCAGTAAACCCAATCCTGCTTGGTACAGAAATACAAATTAAAGCATCTCTGATGGACCTCTTGAATAAATTCAGTGAAATTAAATGAATTCTACCACAACCTTGAGGAATTAGTTCCACTCCCAAACTATTTTTAATATTAGAAAGATCTTCTTTTCTTTATATTCATTCACAGTCTGTCTTCCTGTAATTTGATTCCATTATTCTATGTCTTCCCTTCTGGAATGCTAAAGTATAAGTCTTGGCTGTATACAGTAATATCCTTCAGGCATGTCGGAAGTGTGGTATCCTATTTTTCTTCATTCTCTTTTCAAGACTACATTCCGTTTTTCCAGTCTGTATTTGCAGGATTTAGTTTCCAGTTTCCCTGATATGCTTGCAGTGCATTTTGTCTAGACCCCCTTAAACTTTGGTGACTAGGACACAGTACTCAACATAGATTTAACCAGTAAAGATTAAAGTACAGCTGCTACTTTCCATAATTTTGGAACTATAATTTTGTTCGATGCTGCATAAAGTTTCTTTCATCCATATCCCTACATCAATTGCTAATGTTTAATGTTCATTAGGTTACATAGGATTTTTTTTTAAATGCTTGTTTTTATAAAGGATAGTCAAGGATTTTGTCCTTTCTCAAAGCCTTTCTGAACAATTTTCCAAAACGAGGGACAGAGTGTGTGTTTTACAGAAGACAAATAACTTCAACAAATTACACTTCTCTCTCTCAGGGATCAAGTGCAGTGTAACACTTTACTGTTTATCCCAGGGGTACTTGAGCTAACCTTCAAGAGTTTATAACACATCTCAAAGCTAATGGCAGAGTCTACATATTCTATGCATTCTCTTCCTATATATAAGTTGTAGTTCACATACATTACATAGAATGTGACTAACTAATCAGATTAATATTTGTGTGCTTATGAAATTTCATTAAAACTTACTTTTCTGAGCAACTAACGATTGTCTTATACACACACACACATATGTATGTATCAATACATATATATATATATATGTATGTATGTATGCATGTATGTATGTATGCATGTATGTATATATATGAAAACATATCATTGCCTTCTATTCCTGAAGTGGCACTTTCTTAATTTATATTTTTTTTAAATCTTAATAGATCTTAATTGATCTTTGAAGTCTTTTGGCATTTTTTTTTAAAAAGAAAGACAAAATGCTGTTTTCCAAGAAATTACTTTTATTCTACATGCTTAGGTTAATGGATTCTAGTGAATGTGCAAACCGGTCACATGATAATTCTGGAAACTTTATTGTCAGGTGGGCATTTGAAGAAGTGTTATTTGTAATAGCAATAGCACTTAGACATATATACCACTTCACAGTGCTTTAAAGCCCTCTCTAAGCAGTTTACAGAGTCAGCCTATTGCCCCCAACAATCTGGGTCCTCAATTTATCAATCTTGCAAGGATGGAAGGCTGAGTCAACCTTGAGCCGGTGAGAATCAAACTGCTGGCAGTCGGCAGAATTAGCCTGCAATACTGCATTCTAACCATTGTGCCACCACAGCTCTTATACTGTTAGATAGATGTTATCTCCTATAGCTTAGGTTGGATCGGGTTCTGAAGAAAAGTCTTAATGATACTAATCAGATATCTTACATATCTGCTATTCTGTTTGCTTTTTATTGCGTCTATCTTTCCAGAACTGCTTTGGAAAATGAAAGGTAGATGATTTCTTTCACATGGAAAAGAGCACTCAAATGATTTTTATCTCTAGAGGGATTTCATTGGACATTTCACAATAGAGCCATTATTACCTTTCTGATGTAATCTACCTTTAGGCCAATCTTTATCTTCATCTCAGCACTATTTGTATGTCTAACACATCTTATAAAAAGGAGAAAGCAAAACTGCTTCTTTTTACCAGCTTGGAAGCAAAAGAGAAAGGATGATGCTTCCTCTTTTTTGTTTCTGGTATGCCATTCTACCAATGCTTCATAGGTTGATAAAAGGTTTAAAGGTGCAATTTTAAAGGCAGATCACAGTTAACTACATGGTACTAGGTGTGAAGTAAAATTATCATGCAGAATGATAGTTGGTGAAACCATGAATGGTATAAAAAGGGCAATTTCTCCAATAACCGATTCTAGATTTTTTTTCTTTTCCTTAAAAGCAGAACTTAATTAAAAATTTAACTTCTCTTTATATTACAGTAACAATATTAAAGGAAAGCATGATTATAAGTAATTCCTCGTCTTACAACCAATCATTTAGCAACCGTTCAATGTTACAATGACACTGGAAAAAGTGCTTACCAGTTCTCACAGTTATGACCATCGCAGCTTCCCCGCAGTCACAAAATCAAAATTCGGGAGCTTGGCAACTGGCATGTATTTACAGAAGTTGCAGCATCCCAGGGCTATGTGGTCAGCATTTGTGACTTTCCCAGCTGGCTTTTGACGAGCAAGTTAATGGGGAAAGCGGGGCTTGATTAACAACCATACGATTTACTTAATAACTACAAAGATGTGCTTACCAACAAAAATGGTTATAAAATTGGGCATGACTTACTTAACAACCACGTTCCTTAAGTAATGGAAATTCTGGTCCCTATTGTGATTGTAAGTTGAGGACTACTGTATTGTAACCTTACTACTTAGGATCTCAAGACTCAGTCTGAATTAATTCCTGTCATATAACTGATTCCTTATGCTAAGCAGTTTTTGTAAGTCCACAGTTGCTTCAAATTTTCACAGTTGATACCAGAAGACAGAAGAATAAAACAAGGATATGATTTACTTCAATTTCATCAATTGATTTGGGGCTGTTTTGTTTGTTGACTCGTATCCTGGTTCTTGTTCCTTGGAGATTGCGTCTTCTGAATCTGCTTTATAATTCTGGAAATGGTAGCTCACAGTAAGAATAGCTTGTTGCTTCCAGAAACGTAGTCCTGTCTGTGAAATACAATAATATTCTCACGTTTTTCTTTTCCTGACTTATGAACATAACAGAAAACGGAAAATGATACACATTTTATATAATCAATATAATTATAGTGTGAATTGTCATGCGGCACAAATTGAAACATAATAATTCATAAATAATTCAGTTCAGTTGAATGGAATTTACTACCCTCTGAGTTTAGGATTTGGCATTGGGAGCTTTGAAAACAGGAATTGTTGGGATATATTTTATAAGCATTTAAATGTGTACACATTAAAATTTTCTGTTTGGACTAAGCAAGAGTAAGCGAAAAATGGTAAAGGATTGTGAAAGAATAAGCAAAAACATTAAAAGCATGATATAAGAAAAGGAAACAAAGCTAAATTTAGTATATACCAATATCATTTACTATACCTCAATATACCTTTCTAACTTTGCAAACCATCTTGACTTCTATAATATCCATACACTGGTTCAGAAAGACACAAACATTTAGATATAATCTAAACCACTGTTATGTTTACTGCCCAGGAAAAGAAAATGAAACTGGAATGATTAAGGTGTGTTTGATAGGTGTGCCAAACACATTCACATAGGGAATTATATGTAGACAGGAATCAACAGATTTTGACTGGACTTCATGATGTAACAAATATGCCATTTTGCCTGGAAAAGTGGCCGCATATTGTTATCTGGATAGAGACAGCAGACAAGTACTAGTTGTTTAGACAATACAAAGACAAATGTGTCTACCTAGCTTAGCAAGACAGACGTGTCTGATAATACAAATAGAAAACTAAAGCAATTTCTAAAACTAAAGAAAAATTAAATTGAAATAAGATAGAACCAGTGCCAGTTAAGACTCTGAGGACATGTATTGTTGTTTTGGTGCTGATAATGCTATTTGCTATACATTTTTAATACTGCACATACAAATTTGCCTTACATCTTCACTTTTGTATTTTGGACATATTTTTGGCATTCTTCCTAAATGAAGACAAGCATCCTTTCCTTGTTCCTTTTGTGATTGTGGATTAAACCCCCCCACAAAATGTATAAAAATGTATCCTCCCTTTTCTTTAGTTATAACCTTGTAATGGAAAAAGGTGGTTGTTCTAGAACTACCCTTTCTTTTTAAATACCATCTAAGCAGCTCTCCTGCTGTGACTTCAATAATGCATTATTTCATGTTCAGAGGATTTAATGTGGGGGAGGGGGGTTGTGTGTGATTTTTGTAAGTTGTAGTTAGATGATAAGAAAAATCACTATAATAAGCTGGATGTAAATGCCTGCTGACTTCTCCTAAAAAAAAATCAAACAACTTCATTTCGCTCAAGTTCTCCAAACATTGCATGGCTTGTGCATAGACATGAGATCCTAGAGAAGATTCAGCTATAGATAAGAATTTGGAGAAAAGATTCCTGGCTGATGAATTCAACAGGTAAGTAATCTTAGTTAAATATTATGTTATATAGGTGAGGGAATGATGACTATCCGGCTATTATATTATTCATAAAATTTAATCTCTAAAATTGATAAATAAATAGCAGCTGAGAAATGTTTGATTATGAAATAATTTCTTTTGAACCTGAGGTGTAAGGAATCCATGTTTATGACAAATGCATTTAAGATGTGTTTTGAATTTGTATTAGGACGGAAGTCTGCTTTCTTTTGTAAAACCTTCAATATGAATGTTACACTCCAATTTTTAAAAAAATGTATGATTTCTTATTTATTTGTCTATATTTTGTATAAACCATCTTTGGTAGAAAATGTTGACTTAGGGGCTAATAATATTTTAAATACAATTCAAGGCAGGAAAACTTGGTGCCTGTGTTATAGTCATAATACTAAGAAGACTTCAAGAATCTGTTGCTTAATAAATTATTTGAATTATAATTTATTGAATGGCATAATATGAAGTTTTTCCTCATGATAAAAAATCTACTGTGCTGCCAACCGTTGAATAATAATTTAGTAAGAGAAAACACTAACTTTTTATACTGCAATACAGGTAATCGTCAGCTTATAACCGTTCATTTAGGTTTAAAGTTACAACAACCTTGGAAAAAGTAATCTGTACTCACACTAATGACCATTGTCCACTTCCACAGTCCTATAACTGCAATTTGAGCACTTGACAATTGGGTCAAATTTATGATTGGATGCAGCATCCTGTGGTCATGTTATTGTGATATGTGACCTTTTTTGCCAGACCACTGAGTCTTTTAACAACCACATGATTTTCTTACAACCATCAAAGAAATTGTTGTAAAATCGGGTCTGGTCATGTGATGACTTGATTCCAGCAATTTATGACCAAAATTCTGGTCCTAATTTTCATAAGTTTAGGACTACCTGTAAGGCTATAGGAATATGTGCTACAAGTAAAAATTGGAGTATGCCTTGTGCTATTGGCATATTAAATTCTACTCTGTAACCAAGTTCACCCCATAGCATCTGTCCAGGTATATTTTCATTCCCTGTATCTAGGCACTCTGAAATATACATTTTATCTGCTTGTTTCAGAAACATTACCTATAAAATAAATGTATTTTCTCTGTGTGTTTTCTGTCATGTTATGTATATAGTTTAGACATCAAAAGCAGCAAAAATAACTTTAGGTCACTTCCTCATTGAAGTTTTAATGCCATACAGTACTTGTGAACCCAGATTGTCCTCAAACTTCTTGGCTCTACTTTTTCTGTAGTTGCTAAATTGTTGTAGTATTCTTTTACCACACTTCATTAATTCAGAGGTAGCTTTGTAGCTCCAGTTCAAAATGACTGTCTTGTCTCCCTCACCCCCACCTGAGAAAATGAACAGGGTGTAGGAGAGATAAAGCACTCTGAGTAGCAACTTACTCATTAGGAATTCAATCATTTGCTTCTTAGTTGGACATTTTTTCATCAGGTCATTGATTCAGTGCATGCCTCTAAATATAATGTACGTATGCACAATATCTCTCATGAATAGAGTTTGCTAACCAGTGTCACTCTCTCCAAAGGTAAAATGTTTCTCTTGGGTTTTTAGCTCTGGAAAATTGACCTTTTTTTTAAAAAGAGTTCTCTGGAGGAGACATGATATTCATGTACACTGAATAGTCCAGTCCTTCAGTTTAAAACACCATTCATATATATATGATGTTTTAAATTGAAGGACTAGATCATTGTGAACATGTATATCACGTCTGAATATCATATATCATATCATGTCTTCGTTCTAGGGAATATCTGTGGAATTGAGAAAAGCTAAATGACTTTTGCAGTACATTTTAAAATTAATATTGTTGCTTCAATCAGCTGCTCTTCCTGATCTTATTCAGTAAAAAAAACAAATAAATAGATATTTTCATTGTTGATTGTCTGGTAATGATTTTGGATGATGAATAACGCAAACTGGTCCTAAACAAACTTGTAGATATGCTTATGCTTTTAAATTTAACTTTTTACCTTTATAACTGGTCCATAACTATGTGATATTTGTTGACAAAAATCCACTAAGCTATATTTGTTTGTGTTTGCGAGAAATTTCCATCACTATGCTTTGTAGTTGATATAAGATTCTTCTGTAAAATGCTATTTTTGATTTTCACCAGGCATATATCTAGTACTGTGGCTAAATAACTCTATTTTTATCTTTCTGCCCAGAGCACATTGTTCCAGAAGTCCTGGTCCTTTCCTAGATGTTCATGGGCAAATATTAGGCTTGCCTTGATGTTCTTTCTGAACAGCAGAGCTTTCCTCTTTACATACTTGCTATTTAGATCTAATTTATGCAGGGTTTTTTTCCCAGTGGGCTGGACTGATACATTTTGACATCATTTGTGCAAGAGATGCCTTTACATAATGAAATTCTAGAGTTCTTAGGACTTTTCCAGCATTATGCAGTCTGCTGTCAGACTGAACTTGCTGTGATGGCCTGGCTTGCTCAAGTTGGCATTTGCTTGAAATTTTCTCTATTTGTAGATAATATATGTTTGTGTGTGTCTGTGGGTATATGAATGTATATTGGAATAGATGAAAGCTGCAATTGGTACGGCAATTACAAGGTGATGTCCAGAGGTGAAATCTAGCCAGTTCGCACTGGTTCAGGCAAACCGATAGGGAAAATTTTGATTGGTTCGGAGAACTGGCAAATATCACCTCCGGCTGGCCCCGCCACTCACCGCTCACCCCGCCCCCTGCTCACCCTGCTGCAGTGTCTCTGCCTGCCTTCCTACGAGGACGTGTCTGAGGCCCAATTGCTCCTGATCTACCTGCTTGCCTGCCTGCGTAACTAAGCCGCTGCTGCCCCTTGACTCCCTGTCCCTTCCCACCCAGCACTGCGTCCCCATGTGGCCTAGCTAGCTGCCCCTCCCACGGTCCCCAGAGCTTGCCTGCCGCCGCCGCCTTCTTTGCTTCCCACCCAACACTGTGTCCCCGAGCAGCCTAGCTAGCTGCCCCCCCATGGTCCACGGAGCTTGCCTGTCACCTCCACCGCTTGCTTCGCTTCCCACCCGGTACTGTGTCCCCGCGTGGCCTAGCTAGCTGCCCCCCCCCACAGTCCCCAGAGCTTCCCTGCCGCCACCGCCACTTGCTTCCCTTCCCACCTGGCGCTGCATCCCCGTGCGGCCTAGATAGCTTCCCCCCCCACGGTCCCCGGAGCTTGCCTGCCGCCGTCGCTTGCTTCGCTTTCCATCTGCCGCTGCGTCCCCGCGTGGCCTAGCT
>JANHFL010000360.1:130154-150512 GCA_032468155.1 Oxyrhabdium leporinum
TGTGGTGAATGCTTCCACAAGGGGCCAGTGGGCTGCCGCGGCAGCCGGGCAGTTCCCCCCCCCCCCTGTGCCCATGCCCACTTCCCCGGGCTTATTTTCAGGGTAGGGGCAATATTAGGCCCACTCCCAAAAAAGTAGGGTTGGGCTTATTATTGGGGTGGGTCATGTTTTCTGAGAAATTCGGTAGATTAACACATTATTTTCTTTAACTGCTGTCCTTGGCAAAGCATTTCTTTTGTACTATTAATTGGAGCTGCCAGTGTGAATACTGCAGCAATAACAGTATTTTGAATGCAGAGACAGGAATAAGATCAGTAATTAGTCACAGGTTTGAAAGCATCATCCCCTAGTGGTTTATAGAAGATTAGTGTATAAAGTGAATGGCTTCACTTTTCACATTCACTTTCTATTTAATTTTAAGACTTTACGGTAATTCAGATCACATATAGATTTAATAAGATGGGTTCAGAAAATTGTGCCACCTGAAATATTATTGAACTCTGTTATCATCAATTAACCAAAATGGTGATTGAAGTTATAGCCTTCTATTGACTGCCCCTATTATATTCAATCAGGCCAAATATCAAATCATCTGAATTTATTTCTGTTTAATAATTGACACTGACTGTGACTTAGTCTGTATACAATATAATTATATATTTAAATAATTAAGTACTATGGGTTTTGAAACTTAGGCAAATTGCAGATTTATGATAAAATTCTTTACAGGTTCTCTTATGTACTGAAATAATTTATAGTATGTATTAATTTTCAACACAGGGATATAGAAAGTCTACACACCCCTGTTAAAATGCCATATTTTTGAGATGTAAAAAAATCAGTCCAAGATAAATTGTCTCAGAATTTTTTTCACCTTTAATATAACATAAGAGCCATGGTGGCACAGTGGTTAGAATGCAGTATGGTAGGATACTTCTGCTGACTGCCGGCTGACTGCAATATCGGCTGTAAAGCACTGTGAATCTGTTTATAAGACTAAGAGCTATTGCTATATCACCTGTACAAGTCCATTGAAAATCTGAAAAATCTGAATACCATTCTGTCTTAATTCTTTTGGAACCCAATCATAGTCTGTCCATTTAGAATTTGAGTTGAGCATGTATGTGTGAATATGAGAAAGCAGTCTATTAAATCAACAATAAAAGTTGCAAATCCATTTGTCTATGTCCTGAGTCGATTTCACTGAGGGCTGCATCAGGTTTGTGTTTGACTTCAAGGGGCCCGGGTGGGTGTGGCTTGGGTGGGCATGGTCATCATGACGTCACTTGTGTTGGAGGGCATCTGTGGTGGCCCAAGTGCTCTGCCAGTGAAAATGAAGTCCCAAACTCCATTTTTGGCTGGGACAGCCTCCTGCAACCCTCTGCCAGTGAAAATGGAGCTTGGGCCACGCATGGCCCTCACAAGCTCCATTTTCAGGTGGGACAGCCCCCTGCAGCCCTCTGCCAGTGAAAACGGAGTTCAAGAGGGCCGCATGCAGCCCTCCTGAGCTCCGTTTTCACTGGCAGAGGCACCATGGGCCGATCCTTTGCTATTTCCAGGGCGATCCCACGGGCCAGATCTAAGCACCCCGTGGGCCAGATTCAGCCCCCGGGCCTTTGGTTTGACAGCCCTGCTTTAAACAAAAAGGTTACAGGTAGTCCCCACAGGAAGAATTGGCATTTTTATCCCATAAAAACAAACATTTTTATTTCCAATTTTAATTTATAGAAATATCCATTCAGAGAAAAGAAGTTTGGGAACTATTGCTTTAACTGGAAATTTAGTGGCTAGCCACAGATTAACTAAGTTCTTATTTGTCTGTATTGGGATTTTTCAAACTATGAATTAGATTGCAATGCAAATGAAGTGTGACAGAGTACAATGTACATAATTAACTCAGAGAAGAACTGGTGTTCTAGCACAGTGACATTGCATCGTACTGCATGTGATTGGTTCCAGGAGACTTAAAAAAAGAAATATCATAACTAAGCTAAAACATTTTATTGTATTACAAATATTAAAACCTAACTAGAAGTTGAAGAGTGTGTTAACCATTCTCATTTGCAATGAAAAAACTGTTCTTCAAATTATTAGAATTATCAGAAGCAGAATTGTTTACTACAAACTAGATGTAACACTAGCTATATTTCCTTTTTGGCTGTCAGTGCTTCTGATATAAAGACATTTTATTTGCTTTCTTGTTCATTTACTTTTGTACTATTTTAGCTGACTCCCTTACTGAAGATTGAAGCAAGATTGTTTGCTTTCAAAAACCAGTAAAGTAAGTAGGAGCCACATAATACAGGGAAGAAAGCAGGTTATAGTTCAAGGTGAAAGTTGTTATTGCTTAATAATAATTGTAAGAATCTGTAGTGGCGTGTCTACTCTCAATGCTGATATACTCATCCCAATACTTTACTATGACATATTTGTGAAGTCAATCACAAAGTCAAGGTTGGGTATGAAACCAAAACTGAATTAAATATAGGTTACATAGACACTTGACTTGTAACTAGGGTCTATTAAATCAACATAATTCGCTTTCAGAAAAATTTGGATTTGATGTAAATGTTCATTTTTCCCCCTCTCACTTAATGGATTAGGTAATATAAATTTAGGACCTAAATTAGACTCCTAGATTTACATCATTTTTATTAGCCAACTCTCTACAGAAATATGTATCCTATTCAGAAAACTGCACATACTGTAACAACTGGTTCACCTAGTGCAGAACTGAAAATGTGAGCTCGCGTGCGCACTCCTGCTTTGCACGCAGCAAACATCCGTGTTTGCGTGCGGCTGCAAAAACACAGGGACTTCCTGTGCGCGAGTAGAGCAGGCGAGGTGCGAAAATCAGCTGGGCTGCATGGGCGGGGCGAGTGAGCCAGATATATAGGACGGGATAGCACTGGGGCAGGTGGGTGGGCCCACCTGGTGGTCGAAACTACCGGTATGGGCAAGCTGGTCCAAACCAGCTGCAGCCCACCACTGATCCTATTATACAGTGCCACCCAAGGTATAACTGCTCCCAATCCCAAATATTGCTTTTAAACATTTCTGGAATACTTGATAGTCTGCATGTGTATCTACTTGTATGTCAAGCTGTTTAGGAGCAGACTTTGTGAAATAGTTACTAAAGAGAAAGCTTAGTGGTGACACGCAAGTATAGAATAGATTTTTGACTACTTTGAAATGCTTTATTTTTAAATAACCAGAGTTATTTTTCTTAATTTTAAGCCTCCCCCCCACCCCCATGGTATGTATTATGCAAAGCAGGCTTTAAACTTTAAGAATAGAAGGAGCCTGTTCATCTCCCCAAGAAATGACAAATTTGTTCAAAAGTCTTCAGAATTAATGTGTTTAGGAATCATCTGGGAAATAATATAAAACATGTAACAAGAATTGAATGGAATTGCTTGGTTTGAGCCCTTTTAGCTTAGACTCAAAGGGGTATGTACACAGTGGTATTTGCACACCCTTGCTACTTTGGTCAGAATGGTAAAAACAGTGTTGCAGCATAATACTTCAAGATCTTCCTCTTTTGGCTTGTGTCATGAGAGTGCAGCTCTGGTTTCATTTTTTCCCCTTGCCCGACTCTGCCTACAGACACCATTGGATACGTGGTTGGCTGGCTGGAATTCTGAATTGCAATGCTCCTGTGATTTACAGCATTTAAAATATACCACAAGCACATTGCCTGCAATAATAAAGAATAAAATAATAATATTTTATTGTTTAGTTTTATATAAAAATACTAAAAGCTTCACTTGTCTTCTTTTAATTTTTAGAAATAACAAAAAATATAAACATGGCTAGCTATGGACCAGCGCATTTAATGTCTTGACATTGCCTAAAAAGATTGCCTGGTACCTAAGAGAAATACTCGAAACCAAAGAGTTATCCTACTTATACCACTGAGAGTAGGTGCACATTGGTATGCTTGCATTTCTGATTTTCTTCTCTGTTTCTTGGAAGGGAATTATTGTAGTTCTTTGATATTTGTCCTGCTTGTTTTTACTTCAGACATTACTGTATTCAAATCAAAGCTGAAATGGGCTTGACTTCTCCCTTGGTGAGACTGAGGAAAGTGAAAAAAAAGTGGATTTTTTTAAAAAAAGGAAAACCCAACAGCAAATATTTTTGAAAGTCCTAATATTTCTGGTATCAATATTAATTACTGGTATCAATCCTTGCTGCAGCAGAGTATTAAATAAACAGTGCCCCTTAACCAGATAGAAGGAGGTAGTTTGCAAACAACCAAAGAAAGAATTATATTCTTATTTAGTAAATTTTACTGGCCCAGGTGGCTGCTTTTCCAATTCAGTTGTGGTTGATTCTATCATAAAGAATTATGAGAACTAAACCAATTAAAACCATTAAAACCAGCACAACCATGAGACACCAGTTTGAGGAAAGCTTGTACATGGTGATTAAAAAGTAATCATAGTAGTTATTGAATATCAATTTGTATATGCATGATATAGGATTTTAAAACCAGTTGCTGCAAAATAAGTATTTCTTCTAAATGGCAGTAATTTGCACTAATCAGAAAGTGCCTTGTTAAAGATTTATTAAGGCATTAGAAAAAACAAAAAAATGCAATCTATCTTTCAATTATTTTAAAATGAAAGGCATTGGGTGATCTAGTTCCCCTTTGTTTGTTTCAGATTCTTAGGTTAAAAATTGCCAGTTTGTTTCAGAGCTAGGTTTTCAACAGTAGGCAACTGAATCCTTTTGGAAAATAGTATTAAACTGAAAGCTATCTTTAATTCCAGTCATCTGGCTTTTCTTTTCGTTTAATTGACCTTTTCACTGCCTTTCGTAAAATTAGATGCATTATCCACATATTGCTCAGCTCTAAATATGGCCACTTAAATCTAATGGTCAGTGTTGTATTCCCTGATGCTGAATTCTAAAATCTAATTATTTTTTTTCTGATCATTTTTCAAACCCATATACATACATATAGATAGATAGCTTTTAGAGATAGTTGACGGTAGCAAGGAACCTTTGTTATTCACTCTCTAAAGCATTTATGTACCAACATTCACTGAACTAGCACGGTTGATTTTAGTCCATAAGCTTTCAATCAGGAGACTTTCATTCTGTGATGGATTGAGGCTGATCATAACTATATCATGAGTGTGATCATAATATATATTTATATACATACTATTTTCCTATGCAACAGCTTTAGAATGTATACCATTTTTAACACAGTTAATTTGATTTTTCATTTTCCCAAGTTTCAGAAATTCTTTGGGTGGCAGATATTTCACATTTCAATGGAGCAGACAAGAAGTAAATAGCAAATAACTTCAGTTTTGGTCCAGTCTGAATAATGATTAAGAAGTAGGATTATGAGCTCTGCATGCCAAATATAATAGAGGGCAGTGAAGTAAAACATTGAGTCTGAATAGATGCAGAAACTTTCAGCATAAGGGCTATTATTATATCTCCTTTCTGTCAACAACTGACATTGTTTTGCATGTAGCAAAAATAAATCTGTAGAGACATTGAGGAATGTAGAAGGACAAGACAAAAAGTCTTTGAGACAGAATTTTAGATTCATGAATTGTACCCAGAAGCTCAACATGTGCCAATTGACACATGGGTTGCTGCATCCTGAATTATTGCCGCCTTTTGAATAGGTTTTAAATGCAACCATATGTAGAGAGCATTGCATGAAAAGTAAGAATATAAGCTGTAGTGACAAGGTCTTCTCACCCTAGGAAGATCTACAACTGGTGCACCACACAAACTACAGAAAGACCTTTTCCATTTGCTGTAACATCAAGTATTGTGACTCTGGGAAGACCTCAAAAACAAACTGTAATTAGCAGAAATATTCATGCTCAGATACCAGTTCCATCTTGCTTGGGTTTAATATTAGAATGCTTTATATCATCTAATCTAGTGTTTCTTATTTTCTTTCCTCTTAGGAACCCTTCCCCCTTTAAAAGAAACTGCAGGTCTCAAAAACAGCTTTTGTTTGTGTGGGTTATATTTAACAATGTTTTTGTATTAAAAATTAAAATTGATGCATCCACTGCCAATACTGCGACTCACAATTGTTTGATGGGATTTTAATATTTTATTACTTCTCAACATAGGCTGCCAAATAATTTTGTTTTTTCTGACTCTTGAGAGGGTCTTGGGGAAGCCTCAGAGGTTCTTGGACTACACTTTAACAAACACTGATCTAGCTCTTTATAGTCTTCTGGCATTCAGTGCTTTTCTAGACAATCCCAGGCTGGTGTTGTACAGCATATCATTAGTACATTGATGATACGGTAGCCCCAAATTGACAGTTGCCCCCTCCATACAAGCTATTGTAGTTATTACAACATTTAATTTGTAATGCCCACTTTTTTTTGGGGGGGGGGGATACTGCAATTTTCTAACTTCTGGTAGATATTAAAAATAAGTGGGAGAGCAAGGCCTTACAATATCAGGTCATCTATCCTGTCCTAACCACAAATTCACAACTGACCTGAAGATTCTTATAGTTCATTAATAGTAAATGGGACGACAGACAAAATGAGGCCTTTTAGTACCAGGGCACGTAGTCTGTCCTGATATTGTCACTAGGCACTCCTACATCTATCACCACTGCTGTCTTCTGGTCCATAGTCTACTACCAAGATATCTGGTTGATATATAGGTAGAAATCCAATCTGGAGGTCCCTCAGGATCTTAGCTATTATTCTCCATGGTCTTTTGTGGAATCTCACATTAGGATATAGGAGAATGTAGTCCATACACTATACATATGTTCCTTTGCACAGTGCCAGCTGCTTGATTTGTCATATAGTGTATCATGTCCCTGGCTGTATCTTACATCCTGCCACTATATGCTAAACTCTCTAAGGTCTCTCTGCATAGTCTGCATCTTGGGTCCTATCTAATGTAGTAGAACCCTGTTGCTATGGATATGGGGCTTAATGCCTGTTTTTGTGCGCAATGGTGGTGGCACAATGGTTAGAATGCAGTACTGCAGGCTAACTCATTGCTCACTCCAGGAGTTCGATCCTGACCGACTCAAGGTTGACTCAGCCTTCCATCCTTCCGAGGTCGGTAAAATGAGGACCCAGATTGTTGGGGGCAATATGCTGACTAAACTGCTTAGAGAGGGCTGTAAAGCACTATGAAGCTGTATATAAGTCTAAGTGCTGTTGCTATGATAAGTGTCTCAGTGCTGTCTTTTAGTCCAGCCCTTTAACACTCACTGGTAGAATTTCCCAATATCAGCTATTGTAGCTATTTGTTGATGGTATATCACATGCTAGGGTCTGGTCTTTCCATGCCGTTCCCTCTGCTTGATCTTGCTCCCATATCAGCTGCTCCTCAGGCATTCTCAGCAGCTCTTCTTTGAGTGTCATCTTACTGATGTATCTGAATGCTGTAGGTTTCAGCCATGACATTGGTTTTGACACTTATCAGACTCCGCCTGACCTCTTTCCTGCTGGTATACAATCTCTTGATATTGGACTTGGATAGAAACCTATGTACATTTTGAGGAGCTTCTGGATCTTAGCATTGGAAGCCTCCGTGTTCACCTTTAGCCAGTTCACTATACCATTAGGGTATCTGATGACTGGCAGAGCATATATGTTGTTGGCATGGATCTCATTCTGCCCATTGAGCTGGCTCTTCAAGACTTGTCTTAACCTTTGATGTACTGGGATGATGCTTCCTTGACTCATCAGTGTGGTTCCCATTGACTATGGAATACCAAAGTATTTGTATATCTAGTCTGTGTGTCTCCTATGTTGCCTGCTGATAGTTCCACTCAATCTGTCTTAATTACCTTCCCTCTCTTTATTACCAGCCCACCACTCTTCTCTAGTCCAAATAATATTCCAATCTTCTCACTATAGGTCTGTGTTATGGTGATCAGTGATTGGATGCCTAATTCACTTTTAAAATACAGCTTGATATCGTCCATTTGGAGACGGTGTCTGATGGTAGTTTCACTCTTGAACTTGTAGCTCTATCTAGTCCTTGTGATGATTTTGTGGATGTGGTGGCTTTGCACAATACCAGGGGGGACAGTACATCATCTTGGTTTATGGCACACTTGATATCCAATTGCATGAGCTGTCTAGATTTCCAGTGTTGTCTTCAGCAGTCCCATTGAGTTCTTGAGGAAGTGTCCTGTTGACTTTATATAGTGCTATATATTCACAGATCCATGTATGTGGCCATGAGTTGTAGGTCTTCCTATAGTCAATCTAGGCTGTGCTCAGATTGATCTATCTAGATCTTCTCTATCTATGAGAAACTGAATTTGAGCCTCTAGTGTTGTTCCCAGTGGCCTTCTGAGCAGTGCTGATCTATTTGATCCTGTAGGCTGGCAGTTATGGTGCCTGATAGGACTTCCCATGTTGTGGGCAGAGAAGTTATTGGCCAGTAGTTGGGTAGTGCTGTTGCCTTCATAACAAGCACTGCCTTCCTTGTGTTATCTGGATGGGTGCCTATTGCTAGCAGCTGGTTCATCTGTGCTGCTGTGTTCATGCATTACTGTTAGTTTCCTTAGCCAGTGAATGATCCAAGTCCAAGCCAGGTACTGACCAGCTCTTTATATTCTTGACCCACTGTTGAATGTCTGCTACTTGATGGTGATTGGTTCCTGCACTAAGATATTGCTGAAGGGTTGTTTTCTGGTCCTGCAGCCACTTTGCACAGATGTTATGCGTCTTTTCTTTCTCCCATATGTTCTTCAAACACTGTTCATTTCCTGCTGTTGGAGGCTCTGTGTTACTGTGTTGTTCCATTGCAGTTGGGAGTATACATGCATATAGTTCTAGTAATTGAGTGGCCTAAATTATTGGTAAGGGAAAGAGGAATTTACTTGAATAAATACTCCTCCTGAACCTTTACTTAGTTGAAATAAAAACAAAATAAAAAGCAACATATATTTTATTGGTGATTTGTATTTGCATTTTTAAGAAGCGTAATGTACTTAATTTGTGCAATTCCCACTCTGTTATTCTTGAAAGCCTGAACAAATTTCTAAATGCAAGCGAGGACTTTAAGACTCTTACTTGTTGCATTGTTACCAACTAGAAAAGAGTAAAGTTAATGGGCACAATGCACATAAAAGAGATGGACTTCAATTTTTGTAGTCATGTCATCATATTAAGTATTTTGACCACTCTGTGTGCTCCAGGTTTTAAATAACTTCCAGTGTGATGTCCCAGAGTCCAATATTGGAAGTGGTATTTGAAATGCTATAGGCAGTTGATTTATAGAGTTTAACTGCAGTTGATTTTATTTCAGACTTTTTGACCATCCATTAGAAGTTAATACATGGGGAATAGAATGGTATGTATGGAAGTTGAAAGGAGGGAAATAAATGGCTTGTTGAACGTGTTCTCAATCTCTTTCAAGTTTGTTAATTAGCAGCAGCTCATGAAATCTTCAAATACAGATTTCTTCTCTGATTTAGTTTTCCTAATTAATCTGATTTTACAGATATCAAGTCTGTTCATGCAGCTTTCCTTTTCCTTTACAGGTTTTACTCATACTGCTACGTACATGTAATTAATGCACAATTAAGTGCACTCATGAAAAATAAAATAAAAAAAGAGTGTTGATTATACAGGAAAAAATGCTGTAAAATCGCAGTGCCAATGACATCTTCAAATGAAAGTTGTCTATATGAAATTGTCAAAATAATAACACATGCCTTTATCCATAGAACATTCTTTATAATTCCTCTGAACCGAAAGCACGATTCCACATAGGTTAAAACATAGAAGGAGAAGGAGTTGCTTATTGTGAAATCTTATTGCTAACTCTGTCCCTCTGCATTTGCCAGTGTAAAAAAAAGGAAATGTATCTCATATGGTTTCATAGAAACAGTAACCATTTTAAATTGGGTAGCTTGAAGTAATGGTAATCAAGTTAAATATTTCAGCTGATACAATTTGATAATGGCAAAATATAATAAAATAATTCCTCTAGACTTCTAGCCTATAGTTTAGACAATTTGGAAGCATAATGTTGAATCCTACAATTACAAAAAAACCCCTCTGCTGGCTCCATCATGTTCTGCTACTTGTCAAATATATCATTCTAATTAAATAATTAAGGACTGTTCCTCAAACCTGCTGTGTTAGCAGGGAAATTCATAAGGTTTCTATGCAATCTATGGTACAGATACTGGTAGCATTATTTGAATACCAGGTTAGAAGTACTGGTACAAATGTTAAAATAATCTTAGAAGCTGTACACAGGTTTTTGAATTTTCCAGATGTGCAGCCTTTTCCAAGCAAATTGAGAAGCACAACTCAAAGCTACCTCATAGGAGTATTGTTCCAAAACTAAGAAAGGAGATTGCCCGGCATGAAACTGTTGTACCAGTTGCAGGCAGCGAAAAAGCAAGTACATGCCTAGGGCTCCAATTGGCAGTCTGTTTGTTTTATAAGTACAGCACATGAAGTGTGTATAGATACAGGATGGGGGTGAGGTGGGGTCTGTTTTTATGAAACTTTTTTCCGTGTCACAGAAAAAAAGTTCTATAAAGACAGACACCCTCCCCCCATCCTGTATCTATACACATTTCATGTGCTATACTTATAAATTTGTTTCCATGTTGGTTGTGCCTTTATTTAAAAGTGAACTTCAGTGCTAAGCAAGTTAAAATTAAATTGGCAGAATGCTACAGTGCATATCAAATGATATTCTGGTTATGGCATATTTGATATGTGATATTTTGCAAGGACCTTCTCTAAGAGACCCAGCTGTTCTTTTTTCTTTTGAAGGGGAAGAAGGATTACTCTATGACAGAGCATGCAAACATTCTAGAATCCCTCTTTGGCATTTCTGAAATGTTTGGCTCAGTCAGAAGAAAGACAAGAGAGTAAGTAGGGACACAATGGGGAAATACACTGAGCTGTTTGCATAGTGTGCTTGTGGCTGCTGCCGATGCCGCCACATTCCTTTTGATGTATGTTTCCCATGTGTGCCTTCTTACTCTCTTGTAATCCCTTCATTGCCAATCTTTCCACACTGCAAGGGGGGGAAAAACTCCAGGTCAGATACAGGACAATATATACTGGCTGCAATGGCAATCATATGACTGAAGGAGGCCACAAAGATTATAAATACAGGTATTGGTTGTACTTGTGCCATTATTGCCTTGTTTTGTGTTCAGTTCATAATTACATCTTTCATCACATTTACATGTTTCTCTGCTTTGAAAGCATCGGATCACATTTTTGCCTATTGCATTGTCAATTTTTCCGATCAAAATATATACATATTTGTAAATATAATACAAAATATATATCATATTTACATGATATAAGGTGTTTCTATTTCCTTTCTGTTTGCTCCTAATGTAATTGCCAACTGATCTAAGTAATGATCTTGGAATAGTTTATAACACTGCTGAAAACCAAAAAAATATTGAGATATGTATGCACGTTAAACGTATATCCTACTCAACCAGCACATTGAACAATGCACTAGTGGTAAAGTATTGCATTTATTTTTAAATGGGTTACTTAAAGCATTTCTAAATTTCATGGCTTGTACATACCACACAAATAGTATATGCTTAAGCATTGCCATCTTTACAAAATAAATCTTTGAAATGGATAGTCTTACTTTCCTAGAACTCTTAAGATCAATTTTATAGCTTCATTATTAGCAAGATTTTGAAAAGATGTAACAACAATCTATATCAACAAATTTGCATGTCAAGAAGCAGCTTGCTTGAATGGGCCTCTGCTGGAAGAGTTAGTCTAAGGTTATCAAATGATGAAACATGTTTTTGCATCAAGACAGTGGGATCTAAGCATATAAAGGCAGCATTTTTGTGATGACATCCCTAGACATGTCATTGTAGCATTGTAACTTGTTGCGAATGCCGCTGTTATCTACTTTTTATGGGAAAACATATCTGCATGAACACTTCTAATTTATAAAGTTGTGCCTCTTTTCAGTGCTTTCTATTGTTTTTTTGCTAAGGAAAATAAATGGGAAAAAGTACTTCTGAGTCCCTGAGAACATGAATGTAGCACCTGCCTGTAATTCTCTAAAGCATTCTTTTTCTTGGAAAATACACAGATATGATACAAAATTATATACAGATGCTACACTTGTGTTCCTGCAAACTCACCAAGTGTCTTTTCTAACTCATTTCTAATAGACCACAGCTTTATTATCTATAAACAAATATGTTGAGCTGAGCTATGCCTTTTAATACCTTTTCACACTTCAGATTCATTGCCTAATAACATTGATGATTCAACCATTTAATTTAAAAAATGAGAACATAAAACACAATTGCCCATTTTAATTTTTCAGCAGTAATGCTAACCTTTGCAAGGACACTAACTCATTATATAAGCTGTATCTCCATTTACAGTATATTATAATTATGTCTAATTACAGGGAAAATCACATCCCTCCATCTTGTAGTACATTTAATTCAGTAGTTCAGATAATCTGAGATTAGGAGATCATTCAGAAATTAACATGGTTTGGAAATACTACATAAAATTAAATAAATGAATGTAGCCTGGCCTTTAAAAAGCCTGTGGATTCCTGATGTATGAATAATAATAGGATTTATAAATCTATCTAACCCTAAAATAACCAGGTAATCTAAAATTTAAAATAATTCCTCAAAAGCAGTTTGAAGTTGAAGGACAGAGCTGCCCTCTGCAGCTTCCTGGAAGAGAGGTGGCTGCTTTAAAAGTTTTGGAGTAGTGTTATTATGTTTTTTTTTAATCCTGCATGCTCCAAAGTTTCTTTCACTAACTGAATCCAAAACATTTCAGAATAATAATAGATATTTCCCTTTTTTAATGCTTTGGTAAGCCACTGTTGGTACTGATCATTCTTATTTTTAGATCAGCTACACTAAAAATAGAAAACAAGGAAACAATGTACCATCAATCTTTTCTTTTGAAGCCAAAATTCAGTGAACAGTTTTGAGCTTGTGATATGAATGTTGATTTGGAATTAACTTACTATTCAAGTGATGTCCTGTTATACTTAAAAGATCTTTAATTGGGAGCCACAATAGAATTTAAAATATATTTTCTCTCAAACCCCCCCCCCCCCCCAATATAATTTTCAATTGTTTCTTTTGGGAGAAATGACGTGGGTAATAACATTTTATTTTGGAATTATTCCGGTTTAGTTTCTTCATTTCTTCTGCTGTTATTTTTAATATCTACCTGGTTTCTAAGTTAGAATTTATACGATCATTTACATTTGTAGATACTGGCAACTGGAAGTTACATTTCTTGTGAATTGCAAGTTGTTTGTACACAGGGAATTTTCCCTTCTCAGGGAACAGCCATTATCGAGGTTGAAAGTTGAAATGTCAATGCAGTATAATTTATTATAGCAATATTAAATGTTTATTCACCATAACAAAGTACATAATTTATTAAATATATCAATATATATCAAGAACAATTATATTGTTCTCTTGTAGCGGTCAGTTTTTTGTCACAATTCAAATTAAGTTTTCTGTAGTTGGAACTTGGACTTAGAAGTGGGTGTGTGGGGTCTCTAACAATGCTTTAAGGTCTAAGCACATAGCACTTACAAGCAGTATCCTGAATAACAGGAAGTGAGCCTCCTATAATCTTCTCGGCTGTCCTTACCATTCTCTGTATGGATTTTGTATCTGAGGCGCTGCTGCCACCAAACCAAAGAGTGATGCAGTTTGTTAAAACACTCTCAATTTTGCCTGTATAAAAAATGGCCAGGACAGAAGGAAAAGGATGTTCTCTCCTCATCTGATGCAGGAAACGCAGATGCTGGTTTGCATGCTTCACTAAGGATGACGTGTGGACAGACCAGTTCAGATTGTTAGTTATCTGCATCCCAGATATTTAATACTGTTGACCCCCTCTACAGCTGCATCCTTGATACTGAGTGGAGTATGTCTATGCCAGCTCTATCTAAACTCTACAATGATTTCCTTTGTTTTATCAATTTTGAACCAGGTTACTTTTGTTGCATCAGTCCACCAGAGCCTTCACCTCTTCCCTATAAGCATCTTCATTCAGTTACTAGATACTGTAGTCAATAGGGCATATTTTGTAATGCAAAATACATTTTCCCTTTGGAGTAATGTTGATTGCCTCATGTGATTACTAAGAAGAATCGTCATCTCTAGTCAAGGATGCTTTCCAGGTCATAAGCCTCCATTACATGAACTTAACCGGAATATATACCGGTAGGAATTGGTGTCCTTTCCACAAATCTCTGAAGCACACACTGAGAGAGTGATCTGAATAATTAAAAATATGTGGTTCAAATTAAATGTATTCATTGACATTTACCTGGATAAAACCCTAGCCTCATGGCTGACTCAGATTATTTATATATTTATGAGAAATTTTAAAAACAACATTAAGCTTTTAAATGAAACTATAACCTCCAGGAAGTAATTCGTATAGGTCTGGAATGAATGTTTGTAGCCGGGCTACTTTTTCTGGCATCTTTCCTTGCAGGAATCCCGTTTCCAAAATAGGTCATATATGTTTCTTTTCTATGTTTTCTTTTAAGTGTATTTGAGTGCACATGGTTTCTGTTCTGCATTCTAAGCAACTAAGAAGCATGTTGAGTGGCCTAGTTAGATTAATAGCCTTAAAAGGCCATGTAGCAGCAATGAGAGCCAGTAGATATGACAACCACAGAAGAATTTAATGAAGTCTCTTATTCCCCCATTAAAGAAATCAGGAGTCTGTGTATTTTCTTATTTTTTACTGCCACTTCAAAAATGCCAGGATATCTGTGAGAAAGGGAAGATCTGTTTTCCTTTAAAAGAAAAAAGAAAAAAAACAATTTAACCTAAGCAGCATCACTATATTTGTATATCTCGTGTGAAGCATCTGCTGTCCTTTAACATTTTGACAAGTTTGGGGGTTTTTTTTGAGGGTGGAGAATGGTGGATGGGTAGGGGTGATCAATCAGACTCTGCTTTCAGAACCACACAGAAAATGGGACCAGAAGGGTAAAAGAATGTCCTATCTAACTAATATTTCTCCTTCCTTTAATATTTTCCCTAATAGTTCTGTATTTAGTATATGTCAATGTAATACATGTTAAATGGGATGGGGTATTAGTGGACCAGTGGCAATATTTCAATACTCATGTCTCCAGTGTATATGAGTTCTAATTAAACTATGGACAACTTTATTTATTATCTTTGTAAGTTAATTCTGGGTGGCAAATAGCAATAAAAACAAAGTAGGGAATAATTGTGGACATCCCAATAGTTAACCTGGAGGGAACAACACACGACTAGCTCCTCTATTCATCCAAGTCCATGGATGAAGCAAGAGCCAGATCGTAAGGTCTCTTAAAGGAGAGTGGGTAGGAACTATTGAAATCAGGAGGGCAGGGTATTCCAGTTTCATAGGGCAGGCCTTGTAATAGAAAAGGCAAGATTCTGGAATCCTATCAGTTGACATCGCTTGATGCCAATTCTGTCTGAATTGACAAAAATCACATGAAATAGACCAATAAATATGGGGTTCGCTCTGACTTTTCTGTTGTTTTGGGACTGAACATAGTTACCATCATAGCTGTTCTGCAAAGTTTCTGCGTGGCATGGATCTGCCCTTGACACACAGTTTTTCTTGACTGAATAGAATGGGGGGGGGGGAGGTTCTCCATTGAAATTTGGACTAGATGACCTACAAGGTCCCTTCCAACTCTTGTTAATCTGAAATAGAATGTCTGTTAATCCAAATAGGAATTTGTAAATGCATATTTTGCACATGCATAAAATGGAATGGAATATTTTACACAAAGGTTTCATATATATTATGTATACATAAAATAGGATATAAGAATTGGAGAATTGATGTTTTTGATTAGAACTATCCCACTAAATCAAGATCTGCTTAAAGTTTACTGTAGTCTAAAAGTTTGAAATCTTACTACTTAGGGAAAAATGGACTTTTGAATTTTGAACACTGGAGAAAGATAGGGACTTGCATTAACCACACAATATCCTCTTATGAGACTAGAGGGTTTTGATCATTTTGATTATAGTTGTAGAAATTCAGAGAAGCGAGGCAAAAATCAGAATTTCAATTGGCTCAAAACCATCATATACAACCTAAAGAATAGAAGTATCCCAGCTTAGTTAAAGATTTGACAAATGACGTCCTTATTCATTTGTTTCTGTTGAGTGAGAAGGTTTGATTTGTGCACTTGTTCTCTGGAATTTCTCATACATTTAAATATGAGTTGCTGCACTACCCATATATCTTATTTGTGTGACAGATGTTCCTTTATTCTCATTCTTTAGCTGTGGACTACTTTCATTTCTTTGTGACATTGTTAATGTAGCAGGAACCTGAATACTGTCATTAAATTAAGGGTTTTTTTGAGTAATAGAAAAGGTTTGTGACAAAAAAAATCTGTGTCTTTATTGAGATGGGAACTCTTAAGTTGCAGGCCAAATTTCCTGCAATACCAGTACAATCTGATAGCTTAATCTTTTCCCCCAGGGGAACAGCATTAAAAATCTGAAGTGGTTACAGTGCTCAGTGTTCCTCATCCAATCAACTGCTTAGCCTTGGAAGAAGGAACTGTTTCCTTAGTTGTAAAAACTTTGCTGCTGTGTTTTGTTGCATTCAAATATCAGTATAACCTAATACTGATCAGCCGTGTTGCCTGTCTAGTACTGGCACTGGATATCTTCTCCTAGAATCACAGTAGTCCCCCGTTTTTAAATCTCACACATGTGGTAAATTCATAAAATTTGTCTTTACATTTTGTGTGGAATATACATATTAGGAGCCCTGGTGGCACAGTGGTTAGAATGCAGTATTGTAGACTAACTCTGTCCACAGCCTGGAGTTTGAGCCTAATGGATTTGAGGTTGATTCAAGTTTCCATTCTTCTGAAGTCAGTAAAATGAGGACCCATATTGTTGGGGGCAATATGCCGACTTTGTAAAACTCTCAGAGTGTGTTGTAAAGTATAATGGAGAAGCAGTATATAAGTCTACGTGCTATTGCTATTAATAAAATGTTTTGCCTGTTTAATTTTGATCAACTTGATCCAAGAGATTAAGGAATGAATGCTTCAACAGATAATCATTGTCACTGTCCATATGAAAGGAGAATCTTCCAAAAGTTGTGGTTGCTGGTTATACTTCTAAAGGATGTGGTTAATATAAGATATTAAGAGAATAAATGGGCTGAAAGACATCTGATGTTTTCTAGACCATTAAATCACATAACTCAAAATTATATTTATATGTCATAATGTGTATTCTTGAGTGAGCTTTAAGTGGAGTGTCAGTATGTGCAAGTTTAGAAAAGGAGCATAGATGCCCCAAGGAATTTTGTGCCACTTAAAAGTATTTGGGTTTCAGACTGCAGTTACCATTTTCAGTTCTTTTGATAGATTTATACTAACACACACATACACACACACACCATTCCTAAGTTATTTCCTAGGATAAATCTGCCCCTACTTCCTGCAGAAACTTCAAGGAAGATTTTCACACCGTTTAACCAGCTTCAAATCACAATGCATAGCTTGCAGCATTGGATCTGAATGAATTCTTTTGTTGGTTACTGCTTTTCTGTCCAAACTTTCATAATAACTTTAGGAAGATTCTGCTGGAAGAGGAAAGCAAATGAAATAACAAATTTTAAATTTTATGATAATTGTAAATTCTTGTTTATTTACTGGTATTTTGTTGTTTATCCACTACATCTCTTTTTATCTTACCTTTCTTTCCCGTACCTCTATTTCTGCTTCCTACCTCTACATCTGCCTCTGTCTCTATCTTACTGTAAAGCAGCTGTGTAGGCCTTTGAAAAGATATTTAAATGCCATGATATCTATAGGCCATGCTATCTATAGCAAGTATAGGCAATGCTATCGCTTGTGATACTTTATGAAAGCAAAAGTTGGATTTTTGAAGAAGTGTGCTAGGAAGAATATTGATATTGTTGAATTTTGTTGTCCAAAGTTCAAAGATATCCAAGAATGGACAGCCAAGAAAACAAAAGCAATGGGTCATTGATCAAATCAACCCAGTGTTCTTACTTGAGAAAGAAATGATCAGGCTGAATTAGCCTACTTTGGACACATTGTACAAAGACCTAGCTCTCTGGAAATGGCTCCCATGTTAGGAAAGATGAAAAGAAAGAGAAGATTATGACAAGAAGAAAAGTGATTAGACAATAGAGATGAATACCCCATTGGAAGGCCACATTAGGTATAGATCATCATGGAGAATATCTGTATAATTGCTAGGAACATGATGCAAAATCAGTCATTCCATTTTTAAATTTATGAATTTCTCAGTTATGAAACTCATAGTATTATCTTAAAAAAAACATCTTAGTTACTGATGTGACCTTTATTCCATCACATGTTCTCTGCTGGATGTGTGATCTCTGTGAAAGGAATGAATCTGCATTTCAGTGTCCTCTGTTTCCAAATAGGACAATTTTGGCGAGAAAACGAGCTAGTTTATAGAATGGAATAATAAGAACTATGTCTCCAAGTTTCAAATAAACACTAAATACGTGTTGATTAATATATTCATTTTAAAATTAAAGCATTTAAGAGATACAGAGTATGTGCTACCAATGGGGAAAATTGTGCTCTACAAAAATACAAACAATGTGTCAAATATATTAATTCCAGCCTATTGATGAGTATAGACTTTCTGCAAGAAAGGAATTATATTTAGGAAAAATAAATTTCAGTTGATGCAACATTCTGCAGAGAAATAGCAATAATGATAGAAAGCTATGTTGTCACAAGCATTTATAAGCATTTTTCTGTTTTCTAAGAAAAGTGCCTAGTTATGTTTCATAAAATCTGTGAAGTGGGAAGAGGTTCTGATTTTTATTTTTCATGTTTGCTTTAGAATATCAAGTATTCAAAGTAGAATTAAAATTATGTGCAAGTGGTGTATTTTCAACAACAGAAGGATTCCTTTGCATTCTAAAATTCACTTTTGAACATCATTGTGAAATGGACAATGTCATTTAATTATTTCAGGAATATAAAAACTGCTGGAGGAGTTACTCAAGATGTATTATCCTTTACAGTAATATAGTAACTACCCTGGTCATAGGATTAATTCATCAGAATAATGTTGAGGTAAATCTTCTGTATAAAATTTATCCATAAAAATTAGAAAAAAGTAACAGGAAATAAATCTCTTGTTAAATGCAACGCGAAAAATGTCTTTGTTGCATTTTAAGTCTTTATGCTGAATTTTTAAAAACTAAAAACCTACCGTGATCAATATGTTAGTCATAGAAACATTAACGTATGTGGAGTCAGTGGTAAGATACTAGTTTAAGTTCACAAATTCTGTGTTTACTTGGCTTATTGTCTTACAAACATATAATATAAATCAGTGTCAGGCTCTATAATAAGCCAGCTGAAAACCAAAACTTCTGTCACATCATGTCTTTGATAAACTTCACTTTAAGAAGCAGGCAAGTGTAGCACAAAGCAAGCAGACAACACAAATGCTAAGAAAAACAGCAAAAACATGTGTTTACAAAGAATTAGTTAGTTCACATGGAATGCTTAGTTCAGAGTTGTCATTGTTTTAATAGAAAGTACCCTGACAGTTTTGAACAAGCTCTAGTTCATATGTAATCAGAAATCATTGTCAAAGTTCTGTGTAAGACAAAGAAAGAATATAATGAATCATATCTCCAAAGTAAGTGCAAGAAATGATCATTTCCAGAGGCTTTATAAGGATGCTTCTGCGGCAGAATAGAATCTGAGAAGAGGTTAGAAGCCAGTTTCCTAGCAAGACTAATGGCCTTGAAATAACCAGATCTGCAAACTTCTGGTTTTAGGATTAAAAAAATACCTTCCACTGAATCCATGAATTATGTACAATAGATACATAAAGTGTTTCTAATACTAATTGCTTGTCACAAATACTTTTATTTGTATGGATAGTATGTGGTCTTCCATTTCTCTGAAAGATCAACACTGGAATTTTGACTGTCAGAAGAACCAGAATCTAATTCAGATCTTATTCAGTTCCCATCTCTTGCACTGAGGTCAAGGAATAGTCATAGCTAAGAAGAAACAACAAGGGTAGAACTTAAATATTTATTTGATGAATAAAAGTGAAAGAAGTCCACACAAGTAAGGATTAGTTAAAACCGATTAAACAAAAGTAATTTTCTGAGTAGTCTGTGTTTTGTTGTTTGTTTTAGTAAAATTGCTAAGCATTTTTTCACATCATGTTTTAGGGATAGGTGTTTCTGGTTTTGGCAAATACACAAAGTAGTTTTGCTGGGTACTTGTGCCTTGATATTATTTGGTTGGAAATTATCTTTCTTTGCTCCTTTTTTTTTGGGGGGGGGGTAG
>JANHFL010000360.1:150617-161510 GCA_032468155.1 Oxyrhabdium leporinum
CAGTTGCGCCCCTTTCTGGAGCGGGAGGCCCTACGCACAGTCACTCACGCCTTGGTCACATCCCGCTTGGACTACTGAAAGCTGAATCCACTTTATTTTTCCCCTTCTTTTTTGCTATTTTTAGGTGGCTGTGAACCTCTTCCATTCAACAGCTAAGGACTCTCACCTTGTGAAGTCGCACTCAGTTTCCTTTTCTGTACCTTTTATCTCAGAAATGGCTCACTTGTTCAATGGGCTCTGTTCAAGAGAACAGCTCTCTCTCTCCTCTCTGTGCTTGTATCCCTTTGAAGGAATGAAGTAGCAGCTGTAGGTAGATCTCCTGTGAGCTTGTCTTGAGGAATGAATGCTATTTTAATCTTCATTATCTGCATAACGATACTATCTACATTCTGACTAGCCAGATGGCAGTCTGATTTCACTACTTCTCGTAATCAGTTTCATTTCATTTTTTTTAATAGCAAAAGGAAAATATTTCTTTATCCAGTTCTCCAAGGCACTAACTTTGCTGGTACGCATTTCCAAATAATGGCATTTTCATTCTGTTTCTATCAGCTACTGTGATGTTAGAAAAGAGTCTCTGCTTCCAGACTCTGAGGGTTTTTTTTACACTACCGATAGCTTCATTTGCTTGAAAGCAAGAATAAGGCTGTATACACTTTGCTGGGTCCTTCAGAGAATGAGCTTTGCAGAAAGCAAAATAGCATTTTCCATACTAACATTCTACATGCTACTTCTATCATCAACTCCTCATGACTTCCTGCACATACACATGTGGTTTTCCATACTGTAACCCCAATTTTCCAATCTCTCCTAATCTGATCAAATCTTCCTTTCAAAATCAATGCCAGCTGTCATAAATGTCATAAATTCATTGGTGTTTTAAAATAGTAAATGGAGTATGAAATGGTAACATTCAAATTATATTCACTTGGATGGAAAGAAGTACCTGTGGAATTTTTATTTTGCAATGCGTCTTCTAGAAATCTTAGTTTCTGTAGAGCTGAGAAGAATTTTGAAAGAAACTAATGATGACTGCAGTTTGTTAGAGAGATCCATTAGCAACATTTCATTCTGCTTCCAGAATCAGCTGATCTCAAATCTGCAAACATGTTGCCCACTCCAATTCTTTTACTATCTTGAATCAATGGTAGCCTTTCTAGGTAATCTAGACTAAGAAATTAACTCCACAGAAAAGCTAAAATTCCTTTAATTGAGATTGGCTATAATAACAGAATCTTGCAAGTCTGATTGTGCTTGATTTCCTCCCCTTTCTTACACTTTTGTGAATTAAAGTACTTATGAACACAAACTGTGTATTGTGAATCTGAGCCATGTTTTTCCCCCTTGTTATTTTGTAATACCTTCTATGTATCTCCGTGAGGGTCATCTTCCTTACTCTTTAATATTTCCTTCTCTGCCTTGTTCTGAGCCTAGGTGTTCAAGAAGTCATATACTAGCTTAGTTTATACAAAGAGCTGTCAATGGTGTTTAGTTCAGTTGATAGTATTTTCCACCTAATGATGTGAGTTGTAGATGTTGTATGTAATGAACTTATGCAGGCCCCATGTAGGTGACTACACGTGTAGCTTCTGCTGTGAAGTAAAGTAGTATTTATCTGCATTTTTAAAAAAAGTACATAAATGTAGCCAAATACATATTCATTGCTGGCAAACTAACTATACAATATGGTTTATATTAAGGTGAAATAAAGATAAATCTGAAATTGCTTCTTCCTGAAATTTCTTGGCATATAAATATTTAGGTTTATGTTCAGTCATTGCTTAAGTAGAAATTATAACATATTCTCTATTGTTGCTTCATCATTTAAAACTTTTCATCATGCCTAGTTTTATTTGCAGAGGAAATATCCGCATTAAATTTGTTAGCATTATGGGATGTCTGTTGATTAGAGATTTTCATAAGTACCACTTATAACATGCTCATTTTTTCTTAATCTCTCTGATACAAAATATACAATATTTTGACAATTCTAAACTAGCTTTTTGAAATCAGGATAGTATTTCCAATTATATTCCTTTTATCTTATTTTTCAAGTCATTGCTATGTTTCTCAGGGAAGAATTATAACTTTTTCATTATAATTGTCTGCTTATTCATTGTTTTTAAGTTATGTAAAATGGAATTTGGAATGTACTTTTTTCTTTTAAAATATTAGGATTTTCTAGGTTCTTCACTAAACACATTGTTTGTATTATTGTAGAGCACATTTTCCCACTGGTAGCACATCTGTATCTTTTAAATACTTTAATTTCAAATGAATGTTGGTATTATATTGTTGGATTCTGGAGTAGACAACCCTGGGATGGATTCTTACTATTAATGGGGATCAACGTACCACCGGATGTCAGCTTAGCATTCAACAGGCTCTTTCAAGTTATTATTACACATATATTATTTGAATTAAAATATTAAAATAAATGGGAAAGTTACAAGTTACAGCCAGAAATATATTTACCTGCCCAGAAAAGATAATCTGGTATGATAGGGAATGCGTTCAGCATAGGGTGCTCAAGAAGTTGAGAGAGTATGGGCCTTTTAGTAATTAATTATGTATTTTTATATGTTAATTTTCAAAATTGAATTTTTCTTTTCTCTAAGAGTTCAAGGAATTCTTGAAGGAGACTCTCATCTTTTAATACTCTCAATACACTGATGAATTTTTTTCACTGACATTTCCTAAGCTAAGCAAAGCCTTATTTTGGACAAGGCATCATATTTTGCCTTTAGCATTACTATAGGGAAGATAAGTCTAAAATTTCCATTGAGAAACACATTTGTCTATATGAGGTTGTAACAGTCCAATATGTGTTTTTTTATGAAGCCATCCATAGAGACATTTGTAATGCCTCTGTCCTGCCTCTTTTACACCAGTACCGTAGAAGACTAGACAATACTTACAACACAGTAGCAAAATACTGTGGAGCAGCTGTGAAAAGTAGGTACAAATTACCATCCATAGTTGTAACATACTTTCTGTATCAGCTATTATAATTGCTTGTATTATTCTACTTTAATTATTGTTAACTGTTTTTAGTTACATCTTCTAGAGGTCCTTATCTATAAGAAGATTCATTAATTCAACCTATGAACTACTTTGGGGAAAGAGAGAGTACTATGGTTATACTATTCTGCATGTTGTCTAGCAATTTTGCTTGGTAGTCATGAATACAGTATGAAAATCATCCCAAAGGATTTACTTCGACATTCAGCTGAAACTACAATATTTTCCTCTGTGTTTGCTGTGCAGAGTTAATAATACTAAGTAAGTCTACAGTACTAGGCAGTAGAGGCTAGGTATTATTATTATTATTATTACAGCTGCACATTTGGATGTCCAATTCTAGATAAGGGACAGAGACAAGCCTGGGTATAACAAGACCATCTAATATTAGAACAGACTCCAAAAATATGACTGTCACATCTCTACTTTGGATTTAATAGAGACACAGAAAGTAGTCCACTTCAGTGCTAAAGACAATCTAAAATTACATCCTGACACAATTTGTTTCCTTTTTTTCTGGCAGCAAAATAAATTATAGCTTATCACTTAAAAGATAAACAGAAGGGAAGCCAAAACCAATAGGACAGCCTGATAACAGTTGGAACACCAGTGGTTTCAGAATCTCTGAAAATAAGTGGGAGCTTACAGGCTAAGTGCTCCAAAAAAGTTGGTTTCTGATGTATTGCTTTCCACCTCAGGCTGCATAAAGTTTGTCTTGGTGGAAATTTGACCTTAGGGTATTTTGGGGGAAGCTAGACTTTCAGAAATAAAATAACTGGAAAACTCTGAAATAGCAGAAGGATTCGTGGTCTCCATTCCAATTAAAAGATTCTAAAGATCATATGGCAGAACCCTTTATTTGAAGTAGCCTTTTCTAGTTTTTCAAATGTTTAGCCAGAGGTAAATTATTTTTAAGAAAATAAATGATTGCCCATAAACTATTTACTACAAAATAAATCTAGTTGAGATGTTATAATCATAGCTTCTAGTTATAATATATGATCATGCTTATTAATAGTAATATAACAGATGAGAGATGGGAAACCCAATTGTGAATGGTATTCATGCATGAACAGTAGATCATTTTTTAAAAAGAATCTCATAATAGTTTGTCTTAAAAAACCCCAGAAAGAATATTAAACTTTAGAACAGCCCTACAAAGCATTACAAGCAAATCCTTCATACTATACCAAATATACCCAACAGGAGCTCAGCAACCACTCTAGTCTAGGGTTTGGGGAAATACCCAGGATTTAAAGGACGTTTGGAACAGCATCAGAGCGAGAGCCACATGGGTTTTGGAAGTGATGTTACCCTGGGACCAGGCACCACAACAGAAAAACCATGCTTCCTGGATCTCCGTGCTTAATAGATAAAACCTGGAATTGTACCACTCTGCCCACTCTTAACTAGACAGCAAAAACCATGGAAGATGAATGGTCCCTAAAACAGCCTAGCTATGTGCCACAAAGGACTATAACAACCAGCACTATAAAGTGCACTCAGAATCTCACTTGCAACCATTGCAGCTCACGGAGCAGAAGTGTCACATGGCATACTGAAGTATGACGGTCACTGCCTGTATCACTGCATTTATGGACTAGCTGTACTTTCCAAATGGGTTTTCAAGGGCAGCTCCATATAGAGTGCATTGAAGAAATCTAACGATAAAGTGATTAAGGCATGAATGATTATTTGAAAGGTCTCCTGATCCAGGGATCAGGTGCACAAGATGGAGTTATGGAAAGGTCTTTTGGTGTTTGAGCAATAACTGTGAAATCAAGATGACCGTAGAGGATCGACAATAACTCATAATGAAATAAAAGGCATCAATGTTAAGTAATTTCTGTAAGAGGTGTATCTTAGGCAATTGACAAAATCATGCTATAGAGAAATCCTGAAGCATCTCCAAGCTCAAGGATTTCAGTAGTGAGGATGTTGAGAAGATTATTGCTCGAACATGCTCCAGTAAACTGGCATTGGCATTATGATAAGTAGCAAAGATTAGAGTCCACATAATATATCTTGTGTGATTCTAGATAGATTATTCTGAAGTATGCTGTAGCGGATAGTGTTAAAATCTGATTGTATGAGAAATGTGATTGAACCTCCAACTTAGAAATGCTAATAAGTATACAACTGGGTGTATTGTTGTGCAATAATAGAATAACTATTGTTACAAAAAGGTATTGTAGACCATCTCTTTATCATAATATGTTGGAAAAGAACAATTGCATTGAAAATATAGACAACTGTATAAGGATAAAATGCATTTAATCTCCATATGTATGAGAAGATGCTTTAAAGATTTAATAGCTATAATATAGAAAGGTAAAGGTTCCCCTCGCACATACGTGCTTGTCGTTCCTGACTTTAGGGGGCGGTGCTCATCTCCATTTCTAAGCCAAAGAGCCAGCGCTGTCTGAAGACTATTTCATGGCCATGTGGCTCGCATGACTAAATGCTGAAGGCGCATGGAACGCTGTTACCTTCCCACCAAAGGTGGACCCTATTTTTCTACTTGCATTTTTCCATGCTTTCAAACTGCTAGGTTGGCAGAAGCTAAGGCAAGTAATGGGAGCTCACTCTGTTATGTGGTGCTAGGGATTCGAACCGCTGAACTGCCGACTTTCTGATTGACCAGCTCAGCATCTTAGCCACTGAACCAATATATACTCCTATATAAATCTTTTACATGCACACAATTAACACACAAATTATTTAAGACCTGTTATGCCAGTCTGAAATATAAAGGTTCATTCAAATAAATTACTAATTGCAGTATATTCATTTCTAGAATAAATATCCTGTTTGTTTTATTAGTTGCTAGTAAAATGGTTTATCAGTACATTAATGTGATAACTTGGAGGCTTACATTGAATACTTAGTCTTCACTGCACAAGGTCTTTGTGCATGAAGGTGAAGGGGCAGTTATGAAATTCATCAAGCTCTGTTTGATTCTTCAGACGCATGCAAGGACAGTGAACAAATCACTAACTTGACAAGTTAAGGTCAAGATACAAAGAATCATTAAGCTAGAACTTATTCTTTCTCTTAAACAGCAGAGTGTTCATAGCACATTGCAAAATACCTTTTGAAAATGAGTGATCTATCAAAAGCATGATATGACATTGAAATAAGCTATTTTAAAAACCCTGTTCAATTAGGCAAATAATACTCAAAATGTTTTAGAAAAAAATGTTAATATTTTACTATTTTTCTGTATGAGGAAAGAACTAAATACATGGCAAGTTGCATGACTGTTTATACTAGAATTATAGTACAGTGCATTATACTAGTCTAGCCATATTTATGCCCTGGTTTAAAGTAGATGTTCTAGCCCTAGGACATGAGGCATGCATATTTTTATGCCTCAAAACTTTTAAATGCAAAGGCGTACTTTCTATTGCATTACAGTAAATTAATATGATTAATTAGCTGATTATTTGCATTATATCATTCTGGCTTTCACCAGAAGCAGTATTTGATGATGGAGCTAGATTCTCCATAAAGGCAGGTGAAAATTTTGTGTAGAAACTTTCTTTTTCTCTCAAGGGAAACCTTCCAGCTATAGTCTTCTGACATCAAGGAATTAACTTTTTTGGAGGGTGCACTATGTGTTTAGTTTACCTTTGCACCAGATAAACTAGCTATTCCTAGAGGAAGATTCCTATATTTTTTGGCAGTTACAAAATTGTGAAAATTAAACTACAGGCCTGTGATTGTTAAGGAAGAGATGTCAGTTCGGTCAGCAGCCAACAACTGCTTAACTTCAGGACCATGAAAAACCAAACACAAAGTCTGGTGGAATATAGGGAAAGCAGGAAGAAAAGGCAGCAGATGTAAATTACCAAAGATGTAAGAGAAATGGCTTTCACACAGTGACAGAGGGCAGTCAACTTTTTCAGGCAGCTTCATTATGGTTGGCAGTAGAGATTCTTATCAAGCTGAACCATATAGAAGATCTGAGAAAATCCAGATTGCCAAGTTTTAATTAAATGGTATAGAGTTGAAAGTCTGTTATTTACAGTCAGATCCTGACAAGAACTAACAAATTAATACAGAATGTTGTATCTACTGTTGAATTATCTTGCATTTCTTTATAATTTCATTATTTCTATTATTATTCATTATTTCTATACTGTCTGTATTGGATAGTGTGTTTTGCTGTAGAGGGAATTGTGAAACCATTTACAATAACAAGTGCAATCTTTTGAATCCAGAATTAAGCAGAGAAGAGTTTGAATTGTGTATTTGTGTTTGTTATCCTGGCAGTAATTGGCCAAAATGAACTCAAATTTACTGGACTTACCATACAAGTAGATGGGCTAGAAAAATAAGTTGGTAAGGCTGAAGAGGAAGTAGAGAAAACAGAAAAGAGAAAGAGATAATTGGTATATACGGTAAGATAATGGGTGGATCATTATAGGGCTGTCTTTGGAAATGCAACAAATTAATGTTAGAGACAGGTCAGATGGGAAACATCCCCATTTAGTTCTTTAGGTTGAGCTTGGCTGATTCAGTGACACCTCATATAAGTAACATCTGTTTAGAAATTTGATAGAAGGAGATGGCCAGTGATTTTGTGCCCAGGCATTGAAAATTCCTACAGTTAAAATTCACTGGCGTCAGTGCTTCACCAAACTGAGATCTGATTGCATGTCTGTCTGTGTGTCTCACACGATATACAATACACAGACATACCTAGATGGTGCTGGTTTTCACTTTTTTGTTGTTTCTTTTATAGCTTGTTTTGCTGATTAGTATTGCTTGCTTTGCTTTTTTTTTAAATGGATTTTATTTTTTATTGTATTTAATGCTTTTATGAAAACATGTTTTGTTTCGATTTGTTGTTGTTTTTTTTAAACTTTTTACATGTGTAAAAATGTATATTTAAGTGTGGATGTATGTAATTCTGGAATGAATCTCAGCTTACAAATATCTTCAGCGGAATCAATAAAGTTTATTCATGGAAAAGTTCTACCGTACCATAGCTTTAGGCATGCATATTTGGAATATATTAAAATTGGAATACATAAAAGGTATTTGATATAATGGAAATACGTTTAATGCTTTGATTGCGGATTTTGACTTTTTTGATGCACAGTATTCAGACTTCCTACATACTAGCTCTTCCTTTGAGGATAAGGCAGTGGCTTAAAAATGAAGGCACATAATAATACTGTTTGGAAATTAATCACTTGAAGCTTCTTTTCTTATGCTCCTTCTTTCACTTTTGACCTACTTTGTTTATAATTTGAACAGCATGTAGGCAGGAGGGTGTCATAAACTGGGGATAGTCTAATGAATATGTATCCAATCATTTTTGCTACTATTAGCGGAAGATTGGTTCACATCTCCTATGCCAGTTTTGCATGTCTATGTGTGCTTTCTAGTCCATGTTGATTCCTGGTTACTGCCTGGGTAAGTTTAGTTTAATTATCAAGTTTTTTTGGAAAAACTTTGCCATTGCCTCCATTCTAGGGCTGAGAGATAGTGATGGCTCAAGGTTACTCAGTTGACTATGGCCTAAAACGGGATTAGAATTCATGCTCACGCGGTTACTAGCTTAGTGCCTTAATCACTAGACCAAACTTTGTCTCTGTAATCTGTTCTGAACTCACCGTACAAAAATTATTAGGAACTTCTTTTCAAATATTAGAATGTGAATATTAGAATTTATGTGGCATATAAAATGTGATTCTTAAAATTGGTGTTCTGCATAAGTTCTATTCATGCCCTAGCCACAGAAATCAGCTATATGAACCTGGACTATTCACACTCTCCCAGCCCTAGGAAGAAGGCAATGGTAAATCACTTCTAAAATGTTGCTAAGAAAATCGTGCAACCTTGTCAAGACTGATTCAAAGGAGTGCATTCAATCAGCGTTAGGTCGAGAATATGTCTCTTCCCTTATGCTATTCAAATACTAATTTTAAAACAAGAGAGGGTGTTCTTTTTTCTTGCAGTTTAGTTTCAAACATGCATTCATACCTGAATCCTTATGCTAAAAGAACTAGGCTGGCTAAATATAAAAATTATAATAAACAAAATAGGTGAGAGTTGTTTTCTACCCCTTTCCTTTCTAACAGTAGCGTTATTATATTGTTACAATTACCTAGGATTTTGTCCTTGCTACAGACATTTCAGGAAGGTCAGGTTATAAAAGATGTTGATTTTTTTGCTGGAGCAAAGTTATTCGGTGTGCTTTATTGATGAGGCACAGAAATGAATTCTCATTTTTCTCTGACATGGATAGCTCTTGATTGCTCTGTCCTCTACACAACTCTTCAGATGATACATCTTGGATCTTAGATGTATTAATAGTGCATCACATTTGAAGATTCCATTGCATGATACAGTTCTTAGTGCCATATAATTTTGATAGCTTTTTGATAAGGGGTAATAGCTGGTTGCTCATTTTCTCTGGATTACAGAACAGGTAGAATAGTTAAATTTTTAAAATAATGCAGTTACTGAGGTTCCTTATCTTGGATTTACCCATAATATGAAAAAGCTCCAAACCTCTATTCTATAAGAAGCCATCTATTATTAGTGAAGTAAAATATATTCATTTCATTTCTATAAAGTAATATAAAATAGAGGTAGCATTATTCATCTCTTTATCGTTGGTACAGTAGCTTTATTTCCAAATACATGGGAAGGATGTACGGGTAGTCCTTGATTTATAATGATTTGTTTAGCAACTGTTCAAGTTACAATCGCACTGAAAAAAGTGACTTACAACCAGTCTTTGCACTTACAACTGTTGCAGAATCCTTACAGCCATGTGATTAAAATTTGGGCACTTGCCAACCACATATATGTACAATGGTTGCAATGTCCTGGACTCATGTGATCATCATTTGCAACTTTCTCAGCTGAATTCTGACAAGCAAAGCCAATGGGGGAAGCCAGATGTGCCTAATGACCATGTAATTCACTTAACAGTTGCAGTGATTCGCTCAACAACTCTGGCAAAAATGGTCATAAAATCAGACACAGCTCATTTAACAACCACTTTGCTTACAAATGGAAATTCTGTTCCAATTATGGTCGTAAGTTGAGAACTACCTGTACTTTCTTTTCCATTTTCTCTGAATTAAATCTGCAAAGTGAGAAACATGATCGAATAAATAACATGGTTAGCATTCTTCATAAAATGTGAGTTTACGAGTTAGCATATATGGTTCCTTTTAATAGTTATAAGAAGGAGCTTTGTGAAGTATGCTAAATGAATTACCCTAAATTAAGACTGTAATGCTACCCTCTATAGACTGAGCTGGTAATAAACCCAGTGAACGCACTGAGATTATGTTCTAGTGTGTATAGGATTGCAATGCATAATGACTTCCTGAAAGTAAACTACATTAAAATTGTGCTTTATAGCAATATACCATACTGGCGCAAGATGTCTAGAATGGCTGGATTACTATACAATCGTGGAAGTACTAAGAAAGACTGCACTGTAGCGGCTATAACTTCATGCCTTGTCATAATCAAGACTTCCAGTACTGAAAAATGTTATATTTGAAATGCTGTCCTGATTTTGGCTGAATGAGGATAGACAGCTGTCTGTACTGTATGCAAACATGCATTTTGTTTTAAGATATTAAGTTTTCAAGACATTTTGAAATTACTCTCGGTATGTAGCTGCTGGAAAATATTATTTTGTGGTGATCTCAGTTAAAGAAAACAGACAAAGACCTTGTTTTCTCGGGATGGGAGCGTCTGGAGTGTCTCGAGCGTGTTGAGAGTTCTCTCTGAGCGTCAAGTGTTCAAGTGTTCAAGTGTGTCGAGACAAAGACCAAAGCCCCCTTTTATTAAAGTTAAGGAATACACACATGTAACATCATGATAGGTCAAGGAAGA
>JANHFL010000360.1:170595-181464 GCA_032468155.1 Oxyrhabdium leporinum
TCTCTCTCTCTCTCTCTCTCTCTCTCTCTCTCTCTCTCTCTCTCTCTCTCTCTCACACACACACACACACACACAATCTGAGTCATAGAATTGGCTACTCCTAATTTTGAATGTGTAAGAATTTACTATTACATATTTTGCTGCATTTTCCAATTTCAGTATTAAATCTTTCCTTTATAAAGGAAAGTGCTGTGTGATCCTCTGACAATGGCATAGAGATTAAATGGAACAAAAGAGGTATTTGTTAAATATTAGATTAATTATTTAAGTTCTCTATGGAACTTTAGCACTACTAAATCTTTGCTTTCCAAAGCTGTGCTCATTGTATATATTCTCAGCCCTTAGGAAGATTTTTAATTACAGTTTTGAATCTAGACTTGTGAATAAGAAAATACATTTTCCTTTTTGTGTGAGAATGCTGCAATTGTAATATCTCATTGTATATCTTGAATATTTATATTAATTGAATCATAACATTTTGATTTGGCCTGGATCCTGCCTTCAGATTCTTGAAGAAAGGAAATAATAATGAAACTTATTTGCAAGAATAATTAAGAGTTGGTACTGATAAGTGAAATTCAAAATCTTCCTCTGTCTTAAAATCATTAGTAGTTAAATGAATAGCAGATATTTGCAGTTTTTCTTTCTCAATCTGTAGTTGGGATAACATGCTATGACATCTGAATGGAGATCATATTATCACTTAATTACCAGTATTGTGCTGGGAAATGTGCTGCATGCCTTGATTAATATTATTTATTTCATTAAAGGTCATTAAATATTAGACAAGTGTAGTGATCTAACTTTAGCCATGAGAGATAACTTCAAAATAGCCAGTGGACAATATCCTCCTTGCTGATTTTTTGAGTTGAATGATACCATTCTTGAAATGATTCCATTTTGTTTGATTTAACCCCAAATCCACTGCATCTAATTTCAATAATGAAATTAATTTGTTTTTAAACTCATATTTCCTTCAACAGGATGCTTTTTTAATGAATACAACTGAATGTGAAATTAACAGTAACAGAAACACTGTTTTGGTTTTATATATTATTTTGACTGCCATTTTTAGAAAACAAGAGAAATGGTTAAAGTTAGGAATTTAAAACATAGAAGTGAAACCAAGAAGGCTTTGTGCCAAATTTCTTTTAATCCAAGTTTCTTGATCCAATCTGTCCAATTTCAAAGCCATTTTACAACAATGTAGCAGCAATTTGACTTATCACTAAGTAATACACAAGAATACAGCAAAGGTTCTTTCTAACTACATATCCCATATGTTTGCCAAGTATTACTTTCATTTACAGATATTTACAAGGTCACTTATATACTAGAAAGTGGTAAAGTAAAATGGCTTTTGTGATAAAATATTATTATTCCCATTAGTACTCGCTATAGTTTCTGTTTATTGTTGTTTTAAATAAAACATATGTGGTATCTGAGCTAGTATCATACATTATTGATTTATGCTCTTTCATCATACATGTAAGGCACACATTTACAGTTTCCTACATTTTACAGTGGACTGGATTTTGCAGCATGCATGGCTGTTTTTTAATCTAAGTTTTGCAGGGGCTATGAAAAAGTCTTGATTTTTTTTGAAATGAGAAAGAGCTAAGCTACATAGATTACATTACATTACTCTTGCTTTCAGATAATATGTGGGAGACTATGGACTCCATGCTTCCGACATAGGAACAGGACCAGGTTGGGAAGCTTCACTTCAGAGAGAATGCTGGGAATTTGCAGAGGGCGACGGAAATTCCTGGCTGCCTCTCTGACTCTGCTCTTTGTTCCTGCTATAACCTGGATTTACCTGTTTGCCGGGAGCTTTGAAGGTAAGAAAGAAAACCTGCTTGATGTTAGAGTCTGGGGTTTGGTGAGTTCAAGAATTTTCATCACTGTCACTTCAGATCTAGTAGCCTTGAGACAGATGGGATGCAGTTGTTCCCTCTCCTGTTTTCCTCATCTCCTGAGGGACTAGGAAGAGGAGGCAAAGCTGTCTTTGCATAACTGTGACACTGTCAATATCTATATTCTTGATCATCAGGTTCGTTCACTCCTGTGGGTGTACTTGTTATGAGAACTGAAGTATACATTGATTTATTAACAGCTTAGACTGATTTTTCTCCAACTGACAATTTGGAACAAGTATTTCAGCAATTAACTCTGAAGCTTTGAAAGGAAGATATGATATCTATACATTTCTGCCTTATTTACTTATGTATTTATGTGTGTACACAGCTGTCTCTGTAGAGGCAGTTTCAGAACTGATGGCAATGTAGTTGAAAGCAATCTGCATGAGTTTTTGATATAAACATTGTGCATTAGATGTAGTTCTTTATGTCTTTATTTTTAGTAGTTTTTAAGGGAACAGCTGTATTTTTATTATTATAATCTATTTAGTGTTAAGGCTCAAAAAAGCTCTACTAAAGCTGTCATGCCATAGGAAATATTCTTTCATGGTTGAATAATTTATTATTTCCTGTATTAAGCCTTTACAATTTCTTAGTGATTTTTTGGTCTGTTTTATGAACTTTAGGAAAATGGTTTAGCTTAACATGAGCATTTTTATTTTACCAGCCATAGCTTCCCCACAAATACTTCATTCTTTTTCTCCCTTCCTTGGCCACTGAGCTTGTTAATAGCAGTTAATGAGTTCAGAAGTTTTTCCTTTAAAATCTTATTCCCCAGATTCTCCCAAAAAGTTTTTTTCATAGATGAATTGGCCATTTTGAGACTATAAGAAACAACCTATGAAATCAGATCAAGGGCCAGTCTAAGCCATAATATTGATTTATTCTTATATTGTTCCAGAAGATCTTTGAAAATTAATTTTAATCAATGGTGCTTTGCCAAACAAATTTTAGCTTGTTATTTTTGGTACCTAGAGCAGGAGATCTTGGATTTTATTGTTTTAATTAATTATAACATTGATTTTTCTTTTGTGTCATAACAAGTTCTATAAGTTACTGAGAATTATTAGGTTTTGGGCAGTGGACAAATCTCATTGATAAATAAATAATAGTCTCCTAATACTGTAGTTTCTAAAATAATAATTTTTGAGCATTCCATAAGTAACTTCAAAATGTAAGAACTCAGGTATATCTTTAACTTCAAAATGTAAGAACTCAGGTATGTCTTTAAGAAACCTAAATGAATTGGCTATAGAGTTACATGGTAATTTGTAAATAGAGTGGAGCTAGGCAGTTTTGATGAAAGAAAAAAACATGTTTGATCACATACATCAAAAAATATAATACACATAGACACATACACACACACACATATTTATGGTTTATTGACATCTAATTGCTGTTCATAAATAGCTACAGTACTTATTTCCACTACTAATAAGATAAGAAAAATGCTATATCCAAGCTTCTGTGTCTGTTCAAGACAGGGAATGAAACCTATATAACAAGTGCCTACAATTCCCAGATTAGTTAAAATTATTACTCAAAAAATAATAATCTTGAAAAAAATAGCTAAATATCCATTAACTTGGATTTACAAGAGAATAAGCCTTTAATTTACATCCTGAACCAGTGAATAGACATAGACTCTAATTGCTTTATATTGCTATTGCCAGCCCTTCAGTTGTAGCTGTCTTTTTATTTTATTACCTTTTTTATCAAATTTATATGGCCACCCATTTCACAAATGTGACTCTGGGTAGTGTAAAATTAATCAAAACAATTAAAAATAACATTTAAAACCCTTAACAATTACCAAAAATATTAAGCAAAACCATGGAAGAGTAAATTCATGGTCTTACATGTAATAAACCATTTCATGGGCTTCCCATGGTATTGATAAAATCAAGTTTTAAAGGATTTCGAGAAAATCATTAAGGTTAGGGCCAATCTTACGTCAGAGAATGGAGATGATTTCCACAAGAGACCTGCCATGGTTCAGAAGTATCATCTCCTTGGGTGATGGTGATGGAACTTCATAGCACATGAGATCTCTAACATGCCCCTTCTGCCAGATAAAACTACTACCTGATAAAAACAGGGAGGGTTAGTCCCTCAAATAAACCAGTCCGTGCCATGTTTAAAGGTCAAAAAGGGAAATCACGAAAATGGAGGAAAAAAGCAGCGTTTAAGTACATATAAATAAATATGAGTTTTCATGCAAAGTATTAAACTGACCACACAAACTAATATTGATCAGTCTTTTGATCAATATTAATTTGATCAAAGATGTCACCAGTTCATGACGGTACATTGAGTGACATTGATTTGCCATTACAAAATAATAAATTGTTTCATGATCCAATCTGGGTTGCTCACTGGGATCAAAGATTTAGTCTTCCGAGTCTTCAGACTTGTGCTGGAACCCATCCTCAGAGCTCCAGCATGAGTCCGAAACCTTGGAAAATTAAACCTCAGGTCCTGGTGATCCAGATTGGATCCTGCAACATTATCCTGGGACACATATATTTGCCTTCATTTGTGAATAGATTATTTTGCTAAGCTCCATGTTTGGTAAATCCATAGTTCTTAATTTTAGTTAATATCCCAAATGTATGTATATACATTAAAACTATTAGCATATTTAAATATTATTCTTTCCAAAGACATACTACCAAATATATGGCTATTAAATGAAAATTTTTGTATGAATATAATGAAAAGACTGATCAGTATTAGTGTGGTCAGAGTTTAATAATCTGCTTGAAAACTCATATTTATTTATACAAATATAAACACTGCTTCTTTTTTCCATTTTTGCAGTTTCCTTTTTCCTTTAAAGCCATACATGGAATATAACAATATAGGGGCAAATGTGTGTGTGTGTGTGTGTGTGTGTGTGTGTGTTCATACATATATCTTCTAAGATAATTTCTGTATTAGAAATCCTAGGTTTCATAAAAGGATATAATGTACTTTGGCTAAGATTTGGTTTCTTCTGCCATATTGGACAGAATATGCCAGATCTAACTGCTGCTGTCTTTACTATTAGCATGAAATTCTGATGTGATCTAATGTAATGTGCACCTGCTGTATCTTATCAAAGATGTAATGTAGGATATTATGTGAAAGCCTCAATTGATTGTGGGTAGTTGAGATCACTATGGTAATGACTTTGGCATATGGAAAATTGAAATTGAGAATCTAAAAGAAATAAAGAATTAAAATAATGTAATTCTTTATTTCTTTTAGATTCTCAGTCTGATTGCTGTCTGTGAACTGGTTGCATGTCTGTGAAACTAAAAAAGAGGGATGGCATAATAGAACTGAATGAAGTTTATCTGATCCTCTGTTATGAAGTTGGTGAATCCATGCAAGAAATTAATTGTCTGGTTGTTAGAGATAAAAAGGTTGATTCATCATGTGTCTACTTTGCAAAAATTAATTCCATGTTGACATTTATTACATAAAGAATAAAAAATAAAAAAGTTATAACCAACCTGCTCTTATGGAACCGGTCCTATTTATGAGACTTATTATTATATATTATGAACCAGGAATCATTCTGGAATCTAGACATATACAATAATCATAATAAATTAATGAACTGTGACATGCCACAAGTCCATCCAGGTTAATTGCATCAAAAACTGCTTAATTCAGCTACTGCTTATCCAACCTGATCTGGCCACAAGGCATGCTGGATATTCTTACTGAACCATAATTCCTAGGTGCCTTCCTTTGCAAACAAGCACTTTTATAATGCCTTGCTTATTCAGCCTGGGGACAATAGTGTTTACATAGGCTGTGGAATTACATCTCAGTCTTGAATAGAGAATCTTAGACTAGAGTAATTGACTCTGGCATCAGTCCTATACTTGGGCTTGATTGAAGTAGAGAGGACTAGGTGGATGGGATTGTCTGACTCCTTTTTTTCCTCTGAGGAGTCTAACGTGGCCAAGTTTCATGAAGCTTGAAAAGGATATTGTAGAGCAGAAAAAGTGCAAAAACCATAGCCAAAATTATCCGTTCTGCTATGTAAAAAAAGATGCCATTTAGGAAAAAAAGCAATCAGCAAAGCTCATTTTAGATAAAAATAATAAATAGAAGAGGGTTTTTTTCCCATCTTAATATTAGAATCCAGATACATCCAATGAAACTGAATTATAGGACATAATAAAAATGATCTCTGTTCTAAATAATATGTGCTGAAAACTATGAATTTTTACATCATAAAATATATTGCAGTCACCACCTGAGGAATTTCAAAGGAAGCTTAAACAGATGCAAGGAGGAAAAGAATTTTAATAGCTAACAGTCATAATGGCTACATATTAACTTCAGGATCAAAAGCTGGGTGCACTTTAACAAAAATGCAAACAGGAGTATGTTAGTGTATTCACATCCTGTTTGTTCATTCTTCATAGATATTCCTGGAATAGAATTGTGGATCAAATAGGCCTTTGGTTTAAGCCAGCATTGATAGCTCATTTTATTTTCTATTCAGAATCTCCTGTCAGCTATTTCTACTGAAGATCCAAATTATACAGTTATGATGAGAAAAGGATAGAAACTTCTGTTTGAGAGAGCCCTCAAGGGACAAATGTAGATACTCTGTGTAAAAAAAATCCAAGCTTAATAGTAATCAATTTGAGCAAAAGCAATGAATTACCAAGCATCAAAGAAAATCAAGTGCGGTGAGGGAGGAGAGGTTTGAATCATGCTGGTCTCCGTGTCCAGTTCCAATAAAGGAAGTCAGACATGATCAAAGCAGGCACTGTCTGCTAGAAAGCGTAGGTATGGTAAACAAAGACATGGTGAAAGGAATAATAATTTTGTAAAACCTCTTTTTTCTACAAAAGAGCTGAGGCCTCTTATACGTAGTATCCAAGGTTTGTAGTATAGTCCAATCCTTTTTGAAGGACCTTGTTTGTAATATTAATTGCCTGATTTCTGTGAAGAAATAAGACTTCTGTGAAGATAAGAGATGAAAATTTTGCTGAGGATTCGTACTCTCTTTCTTAGGATGGTGGCATGTTGGGTGGGCACTGAATAGAGTACTGGTGAACTTTTTGTTTGGATACATGTTGACCCAAGAGACTGGTTGATGAAAACAATAGTGTAAAAGTGTTTTCCTCCCAAATAGCCTCAGCTTCCCCCATATAGTTTCCATTTCACCAGCATTCCTAATATGCACTTCCTCTCTTCTTAAAAGGAGAAAATGACAGCATTAATCTAATTATTTCCCATCTTCATTCCCAAAAATCTTATATTTCAGGTATAGATAATCCCATCTTTCAGTTCCTCGAGTCTGAAACCTAAGTGTCAATCAACAGCAAGCTGAATTTTGAATGAGTGAAAAGTATATTACAATCAAAGAATGCTGAGATTGTAGCGGTGAGAGATTTGTCCAGGTTTGAATCTCCTGCCTATTGAACTATGATTTAAACTGCTGCAGCTTCATGGCTGAAATATACTTCGCATGGAGAAAGTCACAGTTCTTAACATATTCATGAAAAGCTGAGGAAGATTCTTTTCTGATGTTTCCAATGAGCTGCTATTTGTTTTGCTTAAATTGTCAAAAATGTTTGAAAATGATCTTTGGGAAACTATTCAGGTTTTAGATTTTTTTTAATGAATTGATGTCTTTTTTGTTTATTTTTAATGTTAATAACCTGACTGGTTTACTTTATTTTTATGTAGCAATAGCACTCAGACTTATATATCACTTCACAGTGCTTTGCAGCCCTCTCTAAGCGGTTTACAGAGTCAGCCTATTGCCTCCAACAATCTGGCTCCTCGTTTTACAGACCTTGGAAGGATGGAAGTCTGAGTCAACCTTGAGCCTGGTGAAAATCGAACTGCCAAACTGCTGGCAGTCAGCAGAAGTAGCCTGCAGTACTGCATTCTAACTGATGCAATAAACATATCTAAAATACCCAATAAACATTTTAACTTTTTAAAAACAAACTTTTGTTGAATATTGGATAAATATATGGACAGCCTTCTTTTGCCAGTTAAAGCGTGGGGTGGGAGGAAAGGTATCTGCTTTTGAATTATAGAGATCCACTTTTGAATTATAGAGATCCACTTACAACCATCACCATCCCATTTTGTATCTCTGGCCAGTATTACAACTAATTAAATATAATCATTCAGTTGGATTCTGCTATGTCTTCTGGCAGCATAGTTTGAAATCTATTTTCAATGAAAGCACTGGATAGGATAATAAGAAATAGGCAGAATAATAAGTGAAAGCAAGCAGCTCTGCAATGATTCTGCTTGATTGGAATGTACCACCTCAATAAACTTCTAAATAACAATTGTGGTCAGAACTTCACCAGAATCTTGATCATAAATTTGTTCAGAGTAAAATAAGGATTATCTCCCAAATTAACTTATATTTTTGCAATGTAACCTGGAGACATTATGCTCATTATTCATTTTTCAGTTGCTCTAATAGCATGCTTTAAGGACGCTGCTATCTTTCAACCTATTCAGATTGCACCAGTATTAACCAACGAAAAGAAAAAAGAGTGAACCAACTCTATATATCTTTTCCTCCATCTTCCCAGTTTTTTCATGTTTTCTGTTGTGGCAACTAAGGACAGGTTTTGGTTCAGAGAACTCCAGCTGTTTGACCTTTAATGTATGAGATAACTGAGCATTAAGCATTAATTAAATCTGCCCAGGTTAAAAGCCTGCATTATGGTAACAACCTATGGTTTAATAATCTCATCTTTTCCCCTCCCCCCCTTTTTGCAAAGGTGGCTACTTTATGCAGAGGTTAGGATGATTTATATTTTTCTAAACTCAGTACCTCAACAACCAAAGGAGATGAAATTGTCTCATGATTAACTAATATATTGAGGGGGGGGGGGAATAATAAAGCTTGAAAAAGAGAATGAATCTGATTCTCTGGTGTATAAAATGCAATATTTGAATGAGCGGTAAAACCAAATTAGTTGTAGTTTTTGTTAAATTGAGAGAGGATGTCAGAAAACTCAATGATATGAAAACCAAAGTCTGATTTTTGTCCCTTTAGAACCCGCCTGTGCCAAATGTGACTCACCAATACATGCCTACTGAGACCTGAACCCCTGTATCGGTTTTGTCATCTCAGACAAATTGCAAATCCAGACACTTGGTTGGACCCCTGATGCATTGCTTTAAGTGTAGTGTGGTAGCTTGCTCTAAGGGGGAAAAATCTGTTCCACCTCCAGGATTTATAATAAATTTATCAAGCTGCTTTACCAAGCTTGTATTAAATGAGATCATCCTGGCTTATTATCAAATTAAGTACAAATGTGCTGTCTTCAGTTTTAATTTAGAAAAATGTGTGGACCGAAACAAGAGCCACTTTGGTGTATTAATTAAAGCATTAGATTAGAAAGTAGGAGACTGAGTTCCAGTCCTTCCTTAGCCACAAATGCAGCTGGGTAACTTTGGCCTAGTCATTCTCTCAATCCTAGGAAAATGGCAGTGGCAAACCTTTTTTGAAAACATTACAAAGAAAACAGCAGGGACCTCCCCAGGAACTTGCCAAATATCAGGGGTGACTTGAAGATGTGAAAAATAAAAAAATGACTTTAACCATCCAGTTCATTCTAAAGTCCCAGACACCAACTATTTCTGTCACCTATTAAAAGGTATTTACAACAAATTCTGGACCTACTCTAGGTAAACTGTTGGTCTTCCAGTGAAGTGGAAACTCTCCCCATTTATCAGTCAATTTAATTGTAATGTGTGTTCATGTAAATGTACCATATTTTTACATGATAATCCTGCAAACTAAAATGGAATAGAAGAGAAATACATGATTAACTTATTTTAATAAGGGAGCACACCTGTACTTCATCAATGAAAATTAATTTTTTTCCTGACTGTTCAGGTAAAACATCTATAATAAGATTAAAAATAAAAATCTTCAGATGAGAGTGACTCGAACAGTTCAAAACGGCTCTTTAACATGTCAGGCAACTATGCAAATAAGAATTTAATTTCATCACATAATACTGTGCATTAGGTTCACCAAATAAATGCAATTAATGTAGAAGAAATTATGTTTACTGCTTATATTTTATGCATTAAGAATTTAAGATGTTTTATCCTTTAAAATGTTTGCATCATGAACACATTAATGCAAAACACGGTTTTAATTATTTAAAGTGTGTAAACTGCTGGTGTCATGCAGGGTGACTTCATTGAAATAGCATTATCTGAACAAAGCTTTGTAAATATGAGTAAACAAATGATAAATATCAAGATGCTCATTATAGTTTATGTAGTTATTCCTTTACTACTCTCCTACTACTTATTTAATCTCAACAACATTCAGGAATTTAGTTTAATTAATGCTACCCACTACTTTTGGGGGCTGGAAGAAAACTGTATCCACACAAACTTTGCTATCCACTCTAGCTATCTATATCCTGAAATTATATAAGCATAAATGTGGAAATTAGGAACACGGATAGCAAATTATTCTAGCTTTATTTCCATCCCATCAAATTTCTCCAACTGATCGGACAACATCTATCATAATGTCGGGCTTGAAGAGGAAACAGTTTTGACAGAAGTCTTGTCAGTTGTGGTTTTGTGTCAAAATGTGCTGTGATTTTGCACATGTGTTTTGCACAGATATGTTCAAGGAGAAATTGGTTGTCTCTCCTGCTTCTTTGGGCAGTTATTTCCCACAACACTTGGTGCTACAATATTCAGACTGACCCAGGATTTCAAACTTGAGACTGGCTTGGAGATCAGTCAGGTGCAAGGAAGGAGTCCATTTTGAAAGAATCTGACTGTCCTACTGCCCAAAGCAGAATGGCCCTGGGAGGAGATGGGGAGCATTCATACCAGCCTAAGATAGCAAATAAACACTCTCTCTCCACTGCCCCCTGCCTCTCTCTCTCTCTCTCTCTCTCTCTCTCTCTCTCTCTCTCTCTCTCTC
>JANHFL010000360.1:181564-210253 GCA_032468155.1 Oxyrhabdium leporinum
AGAGTATTGCTTATAAGCTGTAAACCGCCCCGAGTCTTCGGAATGGGGCGGTATATAAATGTAAAAAAAAATAAAAATAATAATTTGTTTGTGGTCCTAAGCAGTACACAATGAAAGATTAATGTTCAGCTTCTTATGGTATATATACATTCTGCTGTAAAAGGCCAGATTTACCTGACAAAATAAACAAATAGACTGGTGAACTGTAATTGATTTTATTTTAATGCCTAGTGTAAATTGTTACATGGCTCAAAATTAAAGTGTTAGTCAATCTTCCTTATTTATGTTATGAATGGTGCCTTTATTTCCAGAAAAAAGGATTAAAGAGATGGTGCTGAAAAAAGAAAATTTGGATTGTATCTGGACAGCTAGACAATTAACAGATTTTAGAATATAATCTGTATTATTAATAAGGAAGATAGTGTGCTTGATCTCTTCTTCCCTATTGTGATTCTTCTGTCATTTTTATTTTTCAGTGTTGGCAGTGATGGATTAAATTTGCCTCGGCTGATTGTCAATCAATTAAAATGGCTTGACAGGATAGTTGACAACAAGGCAAGACCAAATAGTAGACAATTAGAAACTCTTTTCAGGATTTATTTTAAAATTCACCTGCTGCTGGATCTTACAATATAATTTGTGTAGCGCTACTTGAAATCATGCTGTTGAGAAGTCAAAGAGTAATTGTGTATAATTGGGTTTTAATAAAATATGTATTTATTATGTTTGCTTACTTTACTTCATTACAGAGTTGAAGTACATTGCATATAGCAGCCTAAGTAATGTAAAACCAATTTCCTGAAAAAAATTGCAAAATTAAAAATTCATTTTATACAGTAAAAAATGCAGCAGATATGGTGACGAATAATAGCTAGGACCTGCTTATTAGCAAAAAATATTTACCAACTTTCTCTTCTGATTAAATTGGGGAGATAAAATTACATGGTTGTACAGAAGAACAATTTGTGGGGCTCTTAGTCGCAAATTATTATTATTATTGAATTTGTTTGCTACCCATTTCACTTTGAAGCGATTTTATTTATTAAATTTATACACCTTTCAGTGTCACTTTGGATAGTGATGGGCAGCATATAAATTTAACAAAATAAAATAAAGTTTGCTGATGTACTATATAAATAATATATTTGTAATACATAATCAGTATCTTAGGTATGTATGTATGTATAGCATATATCTCCTGGCTTGTCGGTATTTTGTTTCAGCAGTCATTGTAGAGAAACTTTTCTTGAATTTCTATGACTTAATGCTTTGTTACTTGTAGGATCTTGTCTCAATGATCATGCAGATGGTTTATGTTTCACCTCCATCAATCCAACATGATATCATTACAAGTCTGCCAGAAATTCTAGAAGATTCCCAGCATAGTGAAATTGCCAAACAGCTTAGGTAAATATGGTGTTACTGTGTTTTAAAAACACCCTTCCTGTATTCTTATGGTTTTCTGGATTTTTCCAGCAACACTATGTCATTAAGTATAGCACAGGAATTAATAGAGACCATGTCCAAAGTAACTAAGTTGGTGAAAGGCCTGGAAATTTTAATATTCTATTATAACCCATTCCTGCTAAGTTTTAAAGAATACCCAGTTAGGGAAATGAGCCAATCTAAACTTGGGAATTGTTGGTAAGAACAGTCCAGGAACCAGAAAAATAAGAAAAATCATAACAAGGGGGGTGGGGAAGATTCCAGCTGTTTTTGTATCAATAACGCTTGTTGCAAGCACCTTCCTGGCTTTCACATCTTTTTTGGATAATCTCCAAGAAATAATGATGAGCAATTGAGGGGAAAAAACCACTATATAATATTGCAGTTTGGGTGTTTTGTATCTGTTAAAAGTATTTTTTTTTGCTTATTCTTTAGTTCTTTGTTAAAGGAGAACATTGGGCTTACAGTTCCAGTCCTGGATGCGCTTTCCTGTTTGAATGTTGATATGGAACTTCTGTCCGAGGTATGGGATCTCCTGTCAGGAATTAAATTTGCTGTGGTTTTGGAATCAGCCAGAAACTCATTAATTGTTCTACTCCTGTATCCAGTGCAGGGAAGAAAGTCACAGTAAGAGGCAATCTTGATTGCTCCAAGTTATCTTTGTTAGAAGGATTGTCTCTGTTCCCTGAAAGCTTAAACAATTTCTGGAGTGCAAGATAGCCTTGAATTTCCTAGTTTTTCTTCTAAGCCTTTGGCATGAGCTTTATTTTCTTATTTTCTAAAAAAACAAACCTTAATGAGTTTTCCATTAAAGTTAACTCAACATTTGGTATATGCACAAGCAAGAAATATAATTCTTTTTCTCCTTTTGACATCTGAACAAATTTTTGCTCTCCCAATAGATACGCCAATCTGTCATGATTTCAGTGTCTGCTGTAAAAGTGGAAGACTTACCCATAATAGTTAAATTTATTCTTCATTCTATGAAGGCCACTGAAGCAACAGAGGTACAGTATCTATCCTAACCATCAAAGATGCTCAATTTGAATATTATATTTTTGGGATGAAGAAGTTTTCCACAGTATAATAAATATGGAAAAAACGGCTTTATTTGTATGCATGAATGATAGAAGTTCCAGTGTTAACTCACATCTGAAACTTTTACCATTGAGATCATTTCAGGTTACTTTAATCTTCCTTTTTTTCTTACCTAGGCAGATAAGCAACTTTTTTGAGTTTGATTTGTTTCAGTTTGGTTCATAATTTGCTATAGTTGGCTCTGAGTAGCTTCTTATTCTGTCACCTGTAAACAACATTAAAATCACTAAGAAGAAATTAGATAAATTACAAAACTTACGCTGTAAAATATTCCTATGTCAATGATCCATCATGTAGAAAGAATCATTTTTGTTTCTACTTCTCCTCAAAGGCCTACTGAAGTAACGAGGCTCTGATTGCCTTCCCCCCCCCCCCCCGGTCATGATGGGTCAACTTAAATTTGGGGAGGGGGATTGCTGTTGCAAGAAAGGGTCCAACATTTGAAAAGGTTATTCCCAGGAACTGTATAGATACTTTTCTTTAAGAGGGGTATCTGGAGGGAACCTGTACTTCCTAACCAGGCAGGCAGAATTTACTGAGAGTTGATTTAAACTTTAGGAAGGATGTTTTGAAGTTGAAATGTTTACAATCTGAAATATTTACAAGACTTGAGCAGGTTTTTTACATGACAGTACTGGACTAGGAGCAGGAAGACCCAGGTTTTACTCCACCCACAGTCACAAAGCTCACTGGGTGACTTTGGACAGTTATTCCATCTCACCCAACCCACATTATAGGGTTATTGCAGGAAAAAAGGGAGCACCATGCATGCTACCTTGTGCTCCTCTTTAAAAGGCGGGATATATACCTAATAATTAATGTATTATTTCTTTCTGCTGTTTCACTTATTAACTATTGCAGAAAAAAATTCTGGCAAGTTTTCTTTATAGAGCTGTGAAGAGGACATATTATACCACTTTCCTATTTTTAATTTGGTTGTCGTTTGCATAAAATATGGAATATATATTAATTGGTGTTATACAAAAATGCATTGAAAACCGCATATAAAAATATGCCATTGCAGTCTTGTATGCTGTTTCCTTCTGTCTTCCTTTTTCTCATTTTTCCTAATAATCATCTTGAATACATTGTTGTTGCCCAAATGAGTTTGAATGATACATACTGTCATGCAGGTAATTTCTGACCTTCGTAAGAAGCTGAATCTGGAATCATGTGCTGCCCTTCCAAGTATCCAGGCTTCTCAAAGCAAACTCAGCAGCCAGGCACAGTCAAGGTTCGTACGTAGTATCGATATCTGTTTAAGTTAGCCTTATTCTGTGCCAATACCGAGTGCCTAAAATAAGATAAATCCAACTACTATAATAACACATTGTTTTAAAAAAACAAAAGCCTTACCCTTATCAAATTATTTTAATATTGTTAATGCTGAATTAATGTTTGCTGTTGTTTGAATCTCCTCTTGTGCTTCTTTTCAGTCTATCTGCAAGCCAAATGAGTATTAACAAGGATTCTTTCAAGCTCCTTTTTGAAGTATTAAAGTCGGCTCTTAAATTTCAGAAGTGTGTATCAGAAGGCTGGATCAAGGTTAAACTTTTTTCCCTATTTATTTGCTTTTGCCATGCTCTCTCTTTTAAACAAACTTTTATAAAGCTATCTTATGTTTTACGTGTTTTATTTCGGGGTTCCTCTTTCTTGTAAAATTGGCACTAAATGTGATTCTCTATCTTTGATGTTGTGCTCTATATTTCTGAGTTTTCCATGATGCACAGATGTTAATAGTTGAAACTGGGACCTATTAGAAGCAAAACATGTGTTCTGTCTTTTTAACAATTTAGAGTGCACCTCTACAATTTTCACTAAAACCTATCCCATTTTTCTCAAATATATGCAGAATTTAATATAATTTTGGCAATTAGCAGGTCTGTTCTGCTGAAGAGTTCTGAGATTTTATTTATGTATGTTATGTAAGCAATTATTGAACTTCGTAATGTGCATAATCCATCCTTCTTGTTCTAGGCTATTGAGAATATTCCTACTGCCTCTGATCATAAGGTAATCCTATTTAGATTCTGCACTAGCTATTTTCTTTTTAGGCTTCTTATTGCATAAGACTCTTAATTTTTAAAGAACCTTACTGCTATTTACCTACTTTTTTATTTTGGATTTAATATTTCATAATTAGCTTAGCACTTTTATTTTTAAAAAGGTGCTGGATATGGTAATGCTGTTAATAATCTATGCTACAAGTACCAAAAACAAGAAGCAAATTGAGAGATTGTTGAAGAGTAAGATTCAGTCGGGTTGTTTGCGAGAGCAGTTGTTGCAGAACGCCTTCCGATATCACTCACTGGTAGGTTCTTTGCTGTGATGCAATTCAGCACATTGGGTGGGTTTTCTTATTTTTCTTTCTAGATTAAACATTGCAAAGTTACTTCTTCGTTGGCCCACAGACCTATTTATTTTCTCCACATGTTTGTAAATACTGTACTGCCATAAATCATTAATCAGATAATGTATGGAGAAAACCATGCCATTTTTGTGATTATGATAGTTTTGGTTGATAAAATGACTTTCTGCTTTCTTCATAAATATCCTGTTTTCCTGAAGAAAATACCTTAAGATTCAATATATCAATAGCTCCCATAAAGGCAGAAGTAGAATATTGTTCATAATCTCCAATAGATGAATTAATAGCGGCAGTCAGATGTTAAATGCAAGATTGAACTTGGGTCGATCATTGGGACCAGAGGTTGACTCTTCTAAGCTCTTGGACTCATGCTGGAGCCCATCTTCAGGGAACTTGTGTAACTGATTTTATGTTATCAGTAAATTTTAGAATACCATAAATACGATCAGCTGTATGCACTGGAGAGACAAAGATACATTTTTGAAGCCCCTTTGGTCTTCCTTTTATGTTTTCAGGTTATGAGAGATCTTTTTCCAGCAATCTTGTCAGTTACTGAGAGCTTTGTGAACTCAGCAGATCCTTGTGTTGTCTCCTTTGGTAGCTGCATGTACAAGCAAGCATTCGCGGCTTTTGATTCTTACTGCCAGCAGGTAGAAAAGATACATTTTTATTATGTTTATTCTTTTATACATAAGCAGTTTTGAATAACTTGTTTGTAGAGGAAAAGTGGGTAGCAATGTATTAAATAAGAAATAAATAATAATTTGTGTGTGTGTGTATTTGTATTGTTCTGTGCACATTTTTTAAAAAGTAATATTTCTGGCTCTAATGCAATCTTTTTTTTTACCATGTTCATACATTACCTTTTATTATTTATTCACTTTGAGATTGATCAGTTCTGTGTAAGCTTGACTTTTCCCTTTTGCTTAAGTAATTTCACTCTTCCTTCATTTACTTTCAGATACAATCCCCAATTGTTCTGCCTATATGACCACATTGCCTCAATGTATTTTGCCTCATTATCATTCACTTTTGTTTCCAATCTAATTTAATCAGTAGCTATTCAGTTTTTAAATCTCATCTCTTCTTGTTTTACCACATTCCTGTTATATTCAACTTATTTTTATATGTATCATTTCCTGATCAGTTTTCTCATCTTTAGCAAATATCCTTCCACGGTACACAAATTGATTACTAATTTTAACTTCTTAGCTTTTACCTTTATACTTTACAGTTATTCATTCCCTATTCCCTGACAAACAAATATACTTCAGACTTTGATACATTTTTTCACATCCATACACTTTGTTCTACCATACATTATATCTACTGTTTGCCGCATGCCATTTGGAATTCCAATCAACAACACATTTATCCATGAATACGTTAAAAAAAAAGAAGAGGACAACAAACTGTTCTAGTCTTCAGAATAATTCCATTCATTATCTTGCATTCACTATCTTCTATTCTACATTGTTTTTAACAGCCAACCTTCAATATCAGGTTAGTGCGGATAACTTTCTCTTATAACAGATTATTTCCTTCAAAAATAACCTTCCCCTGTTAATCCTTCTCCTTAGGGTTAGGGCTGACTATTTTTTTGCAACTATTTTTTTGCAACATTATACAATATATTGTCTTCTTGTTTTGTTACAGAAATGATTGTTAGATTATTTATTCCTACCCACAGTCATTTTCATTTCATTATTCCACCAAGCATTCTTTTTCTAATTCCCTTTTTAATATAACTCCATGTTTCTGTGTCACCTTCTTTTATCACTCTGTTCCAAGTAGCTTCCAAGTTCACTTTCCTTATTGCCATCTTCCATTTATTCCATTATGAAAGTAATCCTAGACTTTTTAAAATTATTTTTATTGTACATTTTTCATTATTACACATTATATATTATACATTTCATTATTATACATTGTGTGTCACATTTCCAGTTTTGCAACGACCGTGGACTGGCTGTATCAAGTCCTTTAAATACACATCGTGTCATACACCCTGGTTATAACCATTGTTCTCATAGTTATACAGTATAGTCTTAAGTACATAGTATTGTACATCGTAATTATAACTATTGTTTTCGTAGTTGTATCTTAGCACTCTATTACATTTGTTACTCTATACATTTTAAGCTATGTTCACGTACAGTCCAATCGTGATATTGCTTACAATATGAATTCTTACATATTTCTATATGCCTGTATTTATCTCTATTTTGTTAATCTTCTTTTGTTATTAAGTTGCTAATCTCTGCACCTGTCATTTAACCATTTGTACAATACCTCCCATGTTAAGTAGTATTCTGTTTCCTCTTTATCTTTAAGTTCCATCATTAACCTGTCCATTTCGGCACATTCTAGTATTTTTGCTATTTTCAACTGGAGGTGTACTTTCGTTTTTCCAATTTTGTGCATATGTAATTCTAGCTGCTGTTATTACATGTAGGATTACGTATGTGGTTCTTTTATTATATTTCCCCGATAATATTCCTAATAAGAATAATTTTGATTTCAAATCTATTTGCTGTGCTGTCATCTCTTGTAGCCACCTTTTTATCTTTGACCAGTACTTTTTTGCTGTTGGACAGGTCCACTACCTATGATAGTAGGATCCCGGTACCTGTTTGCATTTCCAGCATTCTGGTAACAAATTTGGGAACATTTTTGCCATTCTTGCCGGTGGCAGGTGCCATCCATAAAACATTTTATATAAGTTTTCTTTGTAGGCTGTTGACATCGTTAGTTTATAATTCCTTTCCCACAATTTTTTGCCAATTATCTAATTCTATAGCGTACCCAAAATTTTTCGCCCATACTATCATAGTTTCTTTTACCCATTCTTCCATTTTAAAATTCAAAAGGTAATTATATATTTTCTTTATTAATTTTTCCTCTGTCCCCAACAGTATTTTATCCAATTCTTGAGGTTCCTTACAGAATCCATATATTTCTATATCTTTCTTATGTCTCATTTGCATTTGAATATATAGCCACCAGTCGAAGTCAATTCCCTGCTTTTTAAATTCCTGTTTGGATTTTAAATCCCCATGTTCATTAAGTACCTCTTTATACCTTACAATTTTATCCGGATCTAAAACATTAGGATATATAAGCACTTCCATCGTGGATAGCCAGACCGGTATTTTCATATAATGGTTCTGTTTAATTTTTTCCCATACTGACAGCAGAGCATTTCTAATATAGTGCCTTTGGAAGTATCTATGTGTTTTGTTTTTCCCGTACCATATAAATGCATGCCATCCCATTTGTAAATCATGCCCTTCTATCGTCAATATTCTTTTGTTCTTTAAATTTATCCACTTTTTCACTCATGTGAGCACTGAAGCCTGGTAGTATAGCTCCCAGTCCGGAAGCCCAAACCCTCCCTTGTTTTTGGTGTCTTGTAGCATTTTCAATTTAATTCTGGCCTTTTTGCCTTGCCAGATGAATTTTCATATCAATCTATTTAGGTCCTCAAAAAACTTTGTTCCTAATTTTATCAGGATTACTTGGAATAAGAATAACAATTTCGGTAAAATGTTCATTTTTGTTGTGGCTATTCTTCTGACCAATGACAGCTGTAAATTTTTCCATTTGTCCAGATCCATCTTTATTTGTTGTACTAATTTAATGTAGCTATCTTCTTTGATGGATGTACATCTTTCTGTTAACCAAATTCCCAAATATTTAACTTTTTTAGTTGTCTGCATGCCCATCTTTTCCGTCAGTTCAATTTTCTGTTTGTTTGTAAGGTTCTTTGTCAATATTTTGGTCTTTTCCTTGTTTATTTTGAGTCCTGCCACCGCACCAAAGTCTTCTGTTTTCTTTATTAATTTGGGTCCTTTTTCTAGGGGTTCCTCCAGAATAAATACTAGGTCGTCTGCAAATGCTTGTATTTTGTATTTTTCTTTTTTTATCTTCAAGCCTTTTAATTCTGGGTCCTGTCTAATCCATCTAAGTAGAACTTCCAAATTAATATAAATAACAGGGGAGATAGTGGACACCCTTGTCTTGTACCTTTATGTTAATTTTTTCTGTTATTTCTCCGTTTACTATCACTATTGCTGTTCGGTTGGAATATATTGCTTGGATCATCTGTACAATTTTTTTGCCGAAATTCATACTTTGCAATTGCAATATTATAAATTGCCAATTTATGTTGTTGAAGGTTTTTTGTGCATCCAAAAATATCAGTGCTAATTGCTTTTTGGAATGGACTTCGTAATATTCCAGTGTGTTAATAATAATCCTCATGTTGTTTTTTAGTTGTCTTTTGGGTAGAAACCCATTCTGATCGGGGTATGTATGAATTCATTTAGGAATCTTTTTAATCTTTCTGAGATTAAAGTCTTCATTTAACTAGGCCAGTCACTTTCAGTATATGAATTGGGACTGCAGAAAGTTAAAGAAAGATTATTGGGCTATAGACAAAGCTAACTAAAAAACTTTTCGTAGTACTTTTTCCTCATTAAATTAATATGAAAACTGAATATTAGTCAGCCTTCTATCCCCAAATTGCTACTTATGATAAATTGCTAGCATTTCACCATTTTCCTCTGTTGTACTTAAAAGGATGTATTTAAGGTAGCTTCTCAAAGGAATTATTATAGATCATAAAGTGTTTCATATTATCTGGAGTATACGTTTCTATCTCTGTGTACATAATTTCTGGTTTCCAGCAGCTTTAGCATATGTTATTTGAGCTCTTGCTAATATGCAAAGAAGTGAGTAAATCTACACATGTATTTGATTTTACTTCTTGTGAAAAATCATTTTGTGAATATTTAGTTCATCTGTTGTTTCAAATTGTTATATTGCCAGCTCCTAGTATATAATATCTAAAGTGCAATAATATTATCGATTAAAACGTACACAATATTTTAGAAAAGTCTTGTCTGAGATTTTTTGAAGTTGTTTAAACTCAAGTTTCAGATAATGTATCCACTCAGAAATCTTTCTGTGAGTCAACCACATTACACAAGATATTACTCTTTTATACAGGTCATTTGAATGAAGTCATAGTTGCAGTCTATCAGTTGGTTGCTATTTCATATGTTAAGCTAATAATTGAAAAAAAAAACTCCTGTTTGGGATAAGAAAGAGCACCAGGCTGACTCAATGCTAATTGTAGAACTTACGTTTAACTCACTTATAAGACATGATATGGCTAGTTTTCTGGTTGTATGTTAAGTTAATAATTAAAGGAAAACACTTTTTTAACACTTAGAGAAATTTAGTGTTAATGGTTATGGATCTTTTCTCTGTGCCCCAATAACATGGATTAAAACTTCCATTCCATAAGAAAAATCTTTCCTTTCCTCACTGCCCATTGTCACCAGATAATAAGCTTTGGCAACTGTCACTTCCACAGGCATCCTCGGGATGTTTAATAATCTGGATTTAAAAACTCACTCCTTTTTATTTATTTCTTCATTCCTACTGAATTTTGTCAATGTAACTCGTAATTGAAAATCACTGTCAAGAAAGAAAAGAAGGATGTCTTTCCTTCATGCAAAGTCACATCAACTGATGTTTTTGCTGGAACTGGATGAATTAAATCAAGATAACTGTTGCAAAAAATCCAGTCTTCTAAGCATTACTGGATTCTGTGTGTTTTATTGAACATTTGCATAGTATGATTGAGAAAGACATGGAAAGTTGTCATGAACTTTTGATAGTTTTTGCTCTCGTTGAAATATGAAAGTGATACATGCCTAACTAAAACAGTAAGTCATTTACACTGATACACTCTGATTAAAATAATCAAAATTTATTTCATAATAAGTTGCTTTATGAATCATACCTTTGGTAAGCTGACATATATATGTTGGTTGCTATTTGCAGATGGTAAAGTTTCCTATGTGATAGTTGAAAATATGGATTTTGATAGAAGGTCATCCTTATGATCACAGGTGAGACTGTTATATCATTAAGTAATGTGGTCATTAAGTGATTCATGCCTGATTGTACAATATTAATTATTAATTATTAATTAATTATTAATTATTAAGCAAATTATGCAGATATTAAGCAAATCCAACTTGCCCCATTGACTTTTCTTGTCAGAAATTCCCTGGGAAGGTCATAATGTGATTACAGGATATTGCAGTCATGCTGGTAGCCAGGTGCTCAAATTTTGATCATATGACGATGGGAATACTGATGGCCGCAAGTGTAAGGACCTGTTATAAGTCACTTCTGTCATTGCTGCTATAACTTTAATAATTAAGTGAATAGTAATAAATCAAGGACTACTTGTTTTATGTCATCAAAAATTATTTATCCATGATGATAAGCCATCTCCAAAGGACTGCTAGGCTTTTAGATGGAAGAATGACTGAACTAATTTGCAATAATATTTGAGATGAAATAACTCACGTCAATCAAATTTGAAAATGTATCTTTAATTTTGATACTGTGGCCCCCAACCTTTTGGGCACCAGGGACTAGTTCCATGGAGAAAGGTTTTACTGCGGACTGGAGGGAGTATGGTTTTGCATGCTGCTTGCATCCTATGGATGGTGCTTCGCTTGTTTGTGTGGCCTGATTGCTGGCATGCCATGGACCTGTGCCAGTCCACAGGGTTTGGGGATCCCTGATGTAAATGATTATCAAAATATGTCAAGCACATTTTTATAAACCTAAGTCTCTTTTAAATTTCGTGTTTTACCCTTAAAGGAATAAAAGGAACTTCACTAGATGTGTTTCTACATAAAATGATTATATTTCAGAGTGGATAATATATGGTATAATTATAGCTCCTGAATTTCTTTTTTTCAACTTTGAAAGCTGAAGAAATCGTGCTAACTATTAATAGCAAATAATTGAAAAAGGGACAGATAAGTTAAAGGTTGTATGTGGGGAACAGAAATATATATTTAAAACATGAAAGCCTTCATTTAGACTTACGATTCCAACAAAAAATAAGCATTTTGTCCAAACTACCTAGACTGTAACTTGGATGTTCTCCAGTTCATTGATCCTGTATGTTAATCACTCTGCAAAATTTGTAATATATCCTCCTATCATTTCCAGAATTAATTCTCAGTTGTATTACAATTATGTTGTTCTTTGCATTGTCTGACTATATACCACCTAAAGTTTCTGGAATGATACAATTTATAAATCCTATTAAATAAACATTTTTTAAAAAAAATCTGTTTATTTTCCTGTTACCAATTTAGCATTACATTTAGATAATAATATGCTAGTTATCCTTAACAGTAATATATATATATAAAATTCAAACAAATCTTTAGAATTGCCCCTTAATGATTCTTGACCTGCCAACCCGTTGATGACGATTATGTAACTTCTGCAAAGAAGAGACTGACACAGTCAAGAAATTTGAAGTAAAGTATCCTCATGAGATAAGAAGATTCTTTTCCCTGAAAAATCAGAAAGTAAAAAGTAGGAATAAATGGCCAATTTTCTCAGTGGAAAAAAGTAAGACATATTCTTCATGATTTTTTGTTGAGATCAATGCAATAGAACTTGCTCATAAATAATCTTGATTTGGGGCTAAGTAATAAATTGTATATGTTTGTAACGGCACCAAGCTATGAAGGTAGTAAAATCAAAATGAATATTTAGAGATCCAAATGTTTTACCAATTGGCAAATAAGATTCATTCTAAATAACTGTTAGTTGATACACTTTAAAACAAAAACCCAACTCTATATACTTTGCTATCTTATAGAAAAAGGATCTTGGGTCAAAGTATATAGTTCAATTTAGTGGTTATCAGTGTGTAAATTCCACACTTTCATTATGAAAAAATAAATAAAAATAAAATTGACAATATTGTAATATCTTGTCCACAGCCATGACAGTGCATCTACAGTTATGTATACAATTCTGAAAAAAAAAGGATATAATATGCTAAATGCAGAAAAAAACAGGAAAAGGAATCATCCAATGAATAAAAGGAGATTAGAACAGATAAAAGAAAGTACAGCTCATAAAAAAGAAGTAACGTGGATGGCTTTTAGACCAGATTGGATAAATTAAGGAGGGCGATATATCTATCTATGGGTATTAGTCTTGAAGACTTATTAGAGTTGGGTTGGGGTTAGCAGGCTTCCAAGCACCAGTTGCAGGGGAAGGATAATGTAGAAGAAGTATGTCTTTGTTTCCTGCTTATGGAGACCTTCAATGTCTGTCTGGACAACAAATGCTCTACTAACATAGGCTTTTTTCCTAATACAGCTGGACAGTTCTTATGTCCTCATGCATTTACTTACTTCATAGAGAAACTACTTACTGGCTCCTAATAATGATGTAGCAGAAGGACAATATACTTGGTACTTAATTGATATCAGGGTCAGTGTGAACTATTATTTAAATTTGCAGTTGCTGCTTGTAAAGGGAAAAACAATTTGTAAACTACCAATACCATTTCATTTTAATCATCACTATTGCTTTATTTGCCAGGAGTCCCAAGTATACAATATTATTAAGTACCAGTCTGTGGCAAGATGTAATTGATTTTAGCAAGAAAACTGGTGAATTAAGCAATAATGAACCACATACTGTATGCACAAGTGAGTGCAGGCAATGCTTCTGCTGTATGTTCTTCCTTCCTTTAAAGGGCTGAATAATCAGTTTGCAGATGCCTTTGGCTTGAAAACATTTGCCTTATCTTAAATTATTAAAATATTTATTTCTCTCCTAAATATACTAATAAATAATAAAGTATACTAAGATGTTGGCAGTAACCAGATTATGTCTAAAATATTTCGCTGAGTTTGTAGAGGCTGGCAGTCTAAAGAAGTTGCATTTATCAATCTTCAGGACCAAAGAAAACTTGACGTTTCTGTAGACTTTAGACTTTTAGAAGTCTAAAATAATAGTTAACTTTTAGCAGGTGAATAAACTGTTATACCTCATAATATACTATATGTGTTTATCAGTTGGCATACCTGATTGAGAAGTTGCTGTTGCCCTTTATTTCTGGCAAGTTTTTATTGTGTCATTGAAATGGCTATGTTCATTTTTCTTTCTGTGCCTTTTTAAATAGATTTTTGAAGAAAAATATCAGATGAGCTAAGAACAACTGGTTATCTTTACCCAAAGTGTTTTGATACTTTTCTAACAATTTGGAAGTGTTTTAAACTTGAAATGATCCCATTTCAAGCTTAAAACGCTGGTTTCTAACAGAGTTATTTTAAGCTTGAAAAAAATCTGGTAAATATTGAATAATACATTCTGAACTTGAAATGTTTTGAATTCTGTTGCTCTTCTACTTCTAAGCACCTATTTTCTAAAAGCCCTGGTCAGAATTACTGCCCTGGGAGCATTATCTTATATAATCGTGCCAAATCTATCATTTGCTAAAAACTTTATGATAGAATGAAGCCAGTGAATGGTGTCTGCCATCTTGTCATATGACTTCGCAGAATACAAATTATGCCTGGAGGTGATAAACACAGTTTGAGAAAATAGCAGGGAAAGAAACTAATAGAAGTATTTTCACGTAGAGAAACCCATAATATTTTTTAAAGAGGAAAGAAAGAAATGAAGTGGTATAAGGAACTCCAGGAGGAATTGAAGACAGGGAGAGTGTTGTAAGAAAATCAGATGAGATTTAGGTAGATGTAGCTGTTAAAGAAATATCAGCAAATAGAGTTCTTTATCATGCTTCAAAACATCAGCCTACTCTGCATAGAATGCCCAAATGAAAAGAGGATCCAAAGATTAATATTCTCCTGGCCATAAAACATTGCCACCCAAGTTTTATTCAAAAATCTTGATTAACTTGGGGTTACACACATTATTACAGCTTGGCAAACTGATTTCAGGAATACAGTGATCTTGAAGTTATTGTCAAAGTGATTTATTCCTTAAGTAGATTTTTACATGGTAGATACCAGAAGGCAGGAGAGAATCTGAAGGTCTATTTATTTCTTTACTATAGTGCATACCTCTTGTTGACCTATTTAGCTGTGAAACTAAATCTCTCATAAAAACTTATGTTTTTGTATCTTGTGATGTGCTGAACCTAGAGCAGGGGTATCAAACTCAAGGTTTGTGGGCCTGATCCAACCCTCTGGGTGCTGCAGGAGGTGTCTGTCCCGTCTCCCCCCTTCCTGCCCCTGTCCCCCCCCGCTGGCCCACAGAGGAGAACTACAATGCTGATCCAGCCCTCGAAGAAACCTACAGAGATACTGAATAGCTTCACAAAGAAAACTTTTCATAATGTATATTACCTATTTGATCTCAAGAATAATTTCTGAAGGAATTTATTTTAGTCTCAAAAACCAGAATTTTAACAGGGATGTATAGACTTTTTACATCTATTGTATGTGAGATTGTAAAATATAAACAGTAGTTTATGTAGTGGACATTTTCCAGCAGTATTACAAACATCTAAAACTTTAAACCTAAATTTAATAGTTTACTAATATCAACCTGGAATGATATAAAAGGTTCTGTCTGTGAATACAAAACAGTTTTATATATTAACCAGCTTAAATAAAATATATATGAATAAATTATGAAATGATGATCCTTTTCATGCTTATGATGAATTCTTATCCATGGAATCTTCTAGCAGAAAACTCTTATATTTGGTGAGAAAATGGTATGAATTTCCGAACATTCCTTTGATAGCCAAAAGTTGCTTTAGAGAAACTTCTTCAAAACTTAAATGTCTTTTTTATCAAGCGTCTGAAAGATTGGCATTTAGCTTTTAGGTCAGATTTTGATCAGCCAACTAGTTTTTAATACTAAAGTGAAATTAATAATTCAGAAAGACCGAAGGAAAAATTCAGATCCACTGTAAGTTCATCCTGCTTTACAGGGAATAATAATAAATTGGTAATGGCTCATAAGCATAGATACATTTATGCATACTTTCTTTTATAGCTGCCGATAGATACAGTTCTCATTGGCTTTTATTAACAAAAAATGCAATTTTCTAGAATTTTTTTAAAATTCAGTTTTCATAGTAGTTCTAAGGAATAGAACTCAGGAAGAAACGTATCTTAGATGACATGATTTCAATTGATATTTGTTTATTAAATTTCCAGACATGATTCTCTTCAGATGTGCTGGACTAAAAGCCCCCAATGTCCCAGATATCTTGAACAGCAGATTGGGGAAGGCATTTGAGTGACTAATCCAATCAATGCTTTTAAATAATGTACAAATATGAACTTTTGCTGCCCTTTAAAACCTTTCCATGTTTTTAATTTATTTCTAATACTCAGTATTCTTGTTATTTGCATTTAATGGCTTAGCCTTACATAATATGAATTGCCTTGTTGCATCCATTTTGTCTTGCCTGAAAGACAGTTTATTACTTGCTTCCTCAAGTCACTAATGCAGGCTGTGATCAGGGCTTTCATGGCAAGGAACAGAACATAATTTATTGTCCTGTTTTGTTGACCAAGATTAATAGGAAAAAGCCACTGTGCTTGTTCAATTTAAATCTCCTTTCTGACTAATATTTAAAATTTATTACCACAGGTTGATGTCTCCCAAAGGATGTAATGATACTTCAGGGCTTGTGACTGCTTCACTGTGAAGATGAAATGCATATAATAAATATCTCAGTATAATTGATGCTATTGGAAAACATCAGCTGATATTGACTAGAAATTTGTCACAGTAGGGAAGACGTTAAAGATCTTACTTTTCCCTCATTGTATCAGCACAGTATTTTGAAGTATTAGCCTCTGTATATCTTATTCTCAGAAGTTGCAGATGAATATAAAGAGGCGGGCAACTGTGTATATAAATTCAAGCTTGATGAGAAAGATAAAAATAGAAGCATAAATATCTTTGAGCTATAGGAATTAAGTTGTAAAGAAAGAACAGGATTGTATGTGTTTTTGAATTAGTAGTGGGGAATGTTGATAAGATTGAAAGTCAGGCTTGGCAGATGTTTCATCTTTTCTATCCTGCTCTATGGAGTGGAGAGTTGGTCTCTGACAGAAAGTCACTTGAAGAGACTAGAAGCATTTGAAATGTGGATTTACAGGCGGCTGTTCCATATAAGTTGGGTTGACAAAATCAGAAATGAGGTGATAAGCTACCTGAGAAGCCAAGGGAAATCATCAAAACCATAAAAGAAATAAAAGTTAGAATATTTTGGACATGTGAGGCGACACCCGGAAAAATACAGCATACTTCACTTCATCCTCCAAGGAAAGATTGAAGGCAAACAAGGTCCACGCAGAAGAAAAACATCATGGCTTCAAAATCTAAGGACTGGTTTGGACAAAACTCAACAGGACTTTTTTGTGTGGCTGTTGATAAAAATAGGATTTCCAACATGATTGCCAACGTCCGATAACAGATATGGCACAAGAAGAAAAAGGTTTTTTTAGATACACTGTCTCAGTTCATTGTCATAGACTTTGCTGGTTGGAATTGATAGTGGCCTCCCACAAAGACAAGAGCAACTTTTTCCATACCCCTGCTAACACTAGCTGGAACCAAACCTGAAAAAAAGAACTACAATATGGTATCCCCAATTTCCAACTCTCAGAGCCAATACAGAAAGATTCTATGGTTGATGGTTTTGAATACTGCTAACAGGTCAAGAACACAATGATAAATGCACCACTCCAACCTCAGCTCTACCCCATGTCATCAACAAGCAAAGCCATGGCTGTGTCCTTACTGAACACCAACCTGAAACCTGACTTGAAGGTCTAGATCAGTGTTTTTCCAGCATGCTGGCTAGGAAATTCATGGAGTTGAAGTCCACATATCTGAAAGTTGCCAAGTCCACATATCTGAAGGTTGCCAAGATTTGAATTATCTGCTTCTTCCAGGATCCTTTGCAATTGAGGCCCGGCCACCTTCTAAAACGGTTGACACAGGTTGACGCAGGAGGATAATTGTCTAAAATCATTGATCCAGGAACAATCTCTTGAGAAGGCACCCCTCTTCCTCCTTCCACCCCAGAGGTACAGTCCTGTCTCTCAAAGAGGCCAATGGCACAGTGCCCAGCTAGGATAAATCTATTTTTTAAAACAAACAAAAACTTTGGAACTTTTAAACAATAGTTCTTCCCTTTTCAGGTTGACTATGCTTCTATGAAAAGACAGCATTAAAATGTAAAGGTATTTTTTTGCATTTCCCTTAATGTTCTATTAATACCTATGCCACTCTTCCTTTCTTTGCTTGTAAATTTGTATTTTTTTACTGCACTGCAGTATAGAATTTCACCGCAATGTTTCAAAAAATGTGAAAACTAAAAATAATTGTATTCCAATTTGTATATTAATTTGGAAAATATGATCTAAATCAATTTGCACTAAAATGCAAAACCCCAAAAATATATCCCCGTTTATAGCATCAATGAAGACAGAAAGCAACATTGTGGCATGCCTTACTTTTGCCAATATCTTCCTTGCAATTTTAGCCAGCTGAGCCACAGTATCTGCAGCAAAGCTAAAGCAGGATGAGGTGGGAAAAGATTTTTCAAGAAGTAGAAGGCTATGCCCATTTCTCAGAATCAATGTTGACAAGGGTTTCAACAAGTTATTGAAATGTTCTCCAGTTCTATTTGATGTATTTTAGGACAGATAGAAAAAATGGAATTGTAGCTAGCTCACAAGCAAGATGAACCTCTAGGAGTGTTGCTCTCTTGCACATCTACTGTGATAAATTTGGTGGTCTGGAAATTCTCAAACTCCTTTGTGAGGCCTGTACATGTTAGTAAGTAAAACAGGAAATCGATCCAGGAATTGCTTGGGGTTTAATTATGTGGGAAAGCAGAATCTTTGAAGAAAAATTGAGGACCTTGAAATGGGAATGATAAGTTCTACATGCACAGGTAGACATGAAAAGACAGAACACAATCATTAATAATAAGTAGCAATCTGTAAAATCTTAAGACATTGCAGTTCCTAGAGCAGCAGATGAAGCAGACAAGATTCCTGAACTACTTAGTTCCAAGTTCGGCTCCTCAGTGACACCTAAAAAATGTGAAAACAATCAAACTGTTGAGCAAAGTGAACCATCAGAGAATATGATCATTCTGAGTGAACTTGCTCAAAATCTGGTATCACGTTTCACAGACTATATTAGGGTCTTTTGATATACTTTACCACCCACTTTGTTGTTGTGGCTAAGCCATGTCTGACAATGACCACAGCACACCGGCACACCCATCCTCCATTGTCTTCCAGAGATTGCCCAAACCCGTGCCCATTGTGTGGATGACATTCTCTATCTTCTGGCGCCCTCTTCTCCTTTTGCCTTCAATCTTTCCCAACTTTAAAGTCTTTTCCAGTGAAAATTCCTTGAGTTACCAAAGTCAATAAGAATTTATATCTAATACTAATCAAAACAATGTGAGGTATGAGGTACCTCATTGAATTCATAGGCTAAAGGCATGTACAATTTGTATTAAATATAATTAAAATTGATTAAATTCCAAGGAAAATACTGGATTAAATGTGTTCAAGTTAAATGGACTAAGAAGTATTACAAAGTATATTATTTGGTTTATAAGACTCATATATCCTAGTATAAAGGAACCTTAATTAGAACTAAAGAAAAATTATTCTTTGAAGTTTCAAAGACACAAGTTATAGTGGTCTAATGAATCAATCACTTTTGGGGGGCTTATTAAGAACTTTTTAAATAAAGTAGTATTGAACTATCTTTTACACCTGTCATATCCATTACTTTCATTTTTGAATCTATGAAAAATTGTGCCTAAATAATAAACATATATACAAATAGGTGTAAAAGTACAATGTTTACTCTTGTACCACATAGCGATTGTGTCAGCTTTTTTCACTTAATTATTTACTGGAAATACATTTTAACCAGGAGTGTCTAATATTTTTATGGTAGGTAAAGAAAAAGGGCAGAACTGTGAGCTTCAAGGGAACTATGTTTATAGATCTTAGGGTTTATTTACTACCGTATAAAGATTTAAATTTATTTTCCTAACTATTTATTCATTTAGGATATTTTTCCTCCTTACCAAAATGCCTTCTGGAGTTACAATACTTTTTTTTTCCATTATTTTTTTTCCAGGTCACTGTCTATACATCTGGTAAGCTATAAAACTTGGTTTTGTCTGTGATATTTTTTTTTCTTCGTTTTTCAGTTTTGTATGTATGCTTTTGCAAAACTCTGCTCTTTCTTCTCAAATCCATTGAGTAATTTTAATCTGTGTTCTGCCTCTTTTTCCCCCATATGCCATTCTTTTTTCCTGTGTTCCAGTATCTGCTCTAAAAATAAGTAAATGCTCATACACTCAGCCATTGAGTGAACCATTTTCAATGGTTATAGTGTCTTTCTATTCCATTCCCAGTACTTGATTTGAAACATCTAATGGTTTGCTTCTTATTTTTCTGCCCCTTTATCATATTCTGCCAGTGACCTTTTACTCCAACTTTTAATAAAACTTTACCTGTCAGAAAAATATTTTCAGCTGTTAAAGATCCCCTGCTTCCTTGCTGTCTCCTGTAGTCTTAAAACCTCTGCATTGTTAACCTTCTACTATCTATGAAATTCGTCCTCTGATTTAGGACTATTAGAGCATCCATTAGAGGACATATTTTTCCTCCTGTCATCAAAGTCTCTCCTCTTTTCCCCTGTTTTGATTTTTCCTTTGTTTAACCTATTAATGTAAGTGATAACTCCTTTGGACTAGAACCATTATAATTTTTATTTGATAAATTACCCTTGTGCTAGTATTTTATTATATACTTATTACCGGTATTAGTACATAGGAGAAAATATGATAATTTTCTGCCAGTTTCTGCCCACTTTTCCTTCTTGAAATTTTTCATGGCGAAGCTGGTAAGGAGATTTATAATTATCATTGAAAATCTGCCAAGCTAATAGGATATTCAATTCAAGAATAGCCAGATTCCATACTGGTGGTTTGTACTTACATCTGCATCTACACAGTGGCATACATGCCAAAATATTTATTCTCTTTATTTGTGTCTCTGATAGTTGAATAATGAATCTCTAAAATGCTAGTTTAATTAATATACATTTCCCAGCCTCAATGTTCTTCAGAGGTAGCTAACTGCAATGTTTCAATAAATGCAAAGGTAGTTATGAAAATCAAGTTTCAGGTTGACAGTTAATATCTACCAACTCCTCCAACTGATCCTATTGATATCCTGAGATTTTCTTTTAAGTGAGCTATGCTATTTTAACCATCCTTGTGATGAATTGAATATTTAGAAAATATTTCTGTGTTATAGGTTTCATTTTTTCTTATATTCAGAAACGGGGGAAATGGCTTCTTTTTCTTTGTTTTTGTCTTAATGTGACATTTGTAAAATACAAGAGACTTTCTCCTCAAGCTGAGACAGACAGAATTCTAGGTTAAGTTAGTTCTGTATGATTGATGCTGTTCTGATATCCTGAGCTGCAAATCAAAAGTTATTTATGTCTCACTATTCCTTTTCTTCTTTTGATGGTTTAGGAACTTTAAGATTATTATTTTTTAATATCTCCTAAAAAATAGGGAAACTTTACACATTTTTAAAAACTTTAGGTGTGATTGTTTATGCAGGGCATGAGATAATTTGCAAATATCTTTCAAGCTTGTTTCTGTCTCTTGACTACTGTATTCTTTCAGATCTGTTTACACAGGCTGCTTTCATTTTCTTTGCTCCAGTTTCTCTTGAAATGTGTATCTATCTTGTTTTTCCTGTCACTTCAAGGTGAATAAGAAGAGGGTTGCATTCTGAAACTTGCATATTTGCTTTACCTTAAAAAAAAACCCTACATTTATGTTATCATTTGATTATATATCAAATGTTTCCTTAATAAGCATAACTTTGTTATGATCATGTTTGTTCGTTCCACCAAATGATCCAAGGTAGCACAGACCTATAATTTTAATAATTAAAATGTCTTAAACAGTAGTAGCCATGGAACTGTTTTTGAAATAAAGCATACACTCAGTTTATAGCTAGCAAAGGTTAGGCTAGAAATATTCTAACAAGGCCCTATAGTCAGGGGTGGGCTGCTGCATGGACGCAGAGGTTCAGGCGAACATCTTGCTCTGAGCTCTGGCTGGGCCCACCCACGTACCCTTGCCCTAAGCTATCACTAAATAACTCACCTTTCCGCAGCCCATGCTGCTCAGGTGTGCTCTGTGCCACTCCTGCTGTATTCACTGGAACTGCTGTCATCATCAGCTGCCTCCCTCCAGCTTTGCATGAGCCCAGAAGCGGCGCGCATGAGCGAAGCAAACGCACACATGACCAGCGAACCTCTTGCCAAGGCAAGAGCAGCCCGCCTCTGCCTATAGTTATTGTTATTATTATTACATGTTTGATAGCCCCTTGGGGAGAAGATGCCAAAAAGTAACAGTTAGTTCATGTCTTTACCAGATCTATCCAGAATAAGAATTGGTGAAATGATGTTCACCAAAGATTTGGACTTAACTCTCCTTAAACCTGACCAGTAGCTATTCTGAGTACATTTATGGCAGGAAGTTTCAAAATAAGTTTTATTCTGCATTCATCAAATGATAAAATCAAATAATGTGTGGCTTTTATACTTTCAAATTGAGAATATGCTCATGCTCTCCAACCCTTGTAATTCAATATTCTATAGTACAATGCAATTAAATCTGCATATTTCTTACCCAGTCCAACTTGCCATGATTATATTATATGGACCAAAATTCTGATTCTAATCTTAATAAGCAGTACCCTATACCTACCTACCTTTTTGGTGATTAATAACCTTTTTAAGAAGCCATTAATGAAGTAATAGAATTGGAAGAGGCCAGATAATTCTTTATATGAAATTCACTTCAGGAATCCCAAATTAAAGCACCTGAGAGATACGGGGAATCTGGCCCTTGCTTGAACATGTGCAGTGAAGGGCCCATTACTCCTTTATGTAATTGGTTCCAGTATATCTGTCTCTCTGTCTGTGATTAAAATGTACAGAGAAAAATCAAAACCAAAATTCAGTATTGTTCAATGGGGCTTGATACTCTATAATAACACCTTTTGATTTCATTATAGAGTTAAATAGCTCAAAAACCTCTTGGATCCAACATCAATCATTTTCTTCAAGGTAGCTATCTGGTGCCCTTTAGTGTCCAAACTTCAAAGTATTCTTATTAACTCAAATATAAACAAAAGAACTTTTCCCAGGAATAAGGATCCTTTGAATTAACTTCAAAGTCTTTCTTCAATTCAAATTCATCTGAACACTTAATCCATTTAAAACTTTTCAAATCAGCGCTATAAATACCCTTTTGTTGCAAAAAAAGAAAATTCATACAAAACATTAAATATGTAACTTGTTTTCTAAATGGATTGAAGAGAAACTCATCCAATGTATACAAGCAATTTAAAAAACCTCCTAAGTGATTAAAAAGATAAGCTTGGTTGAAACACCTGGCATTGCTGCCTGACCAGACCATAATCATTTTCACACTGAAGGCATTTGTTATCAGGCACAGGAAATTTGGTTGTAAATGCTGTTCAGAAAATGTTTTTAATTAAATTAAATTAAAATAAGATAAACAAAGTAGCTGCTAAGTAAGAAGTGCCTGTATGTCCCATGTTGTAAATCACAGTTGGTGGGAACCAGGTGATGAAAATGTATAACATTGCTTACTTTAGCTAATGTTGTGGAGAGCAGGTGGCATTAAAATCAAAGCTTACTGGAAGTTGTGGAATCCTCATTTTTAAAAAAGATATGTAACACCATTAGTTTTGGAGATCTTGGATTTTGATCCTGTTCTCCAAATACTAATTTCTTGAAAATCTGCTAGCTGTTTCATATAATGCAATGGGTAGTGTTTCTCTAACTTAATAGAAGTGCTGGAGCAAACGGAAATGTATTTTCATTTTAATTAAATAAATTCTGTCATATAGGAGGTAAATAACATAATAGAGTTGGAAGGGACCTTGGGGGTCATCTAGTCCAACCGCTTGCTCAAGCAGGAGGCCCTATATCAGGGGTGTCAAATGAACGTTGTCACAGCTGCATCACGTGACATATCGGGACTTTTCCCCCCCTTCGCTGAACTGGGTGTGGGCGTGGCCAGCATGTGACGCATCTGGTCTGTGGTCCAGGAGTTTGACAGCCCTGCCCTATACCATTTCAGACAAATGGTTGTTCAATCTCTTCTTAAAAAATCTCAGCGTTGAAGCACCCACACTTTCTGGAGGCAAGTCGTCCCACTGATTAATTGTTCTGTCAGGAAATTTCTCCTTAGTAGGTTGGTTCTTTCCTTGATTAGTTTCCATCCATTGTGTATCCAGACATGTATCCAAAGTGGAGCCTGTGTCAGTTAAGAAGCATTTTATGTGAAAATATGCTTCAACAAGTAGTAGAATATTCCAGATGTTTTTAAAATGCTCAAGACTTTTTAAAATGTTTTAAGAATATTAGCACTTAGCTCCTCAATAAATATTGTAATTCAAATCCATATTGTAAATCCTTAAGAACAGTTTATAGCAGACTCTGTCTACCCGTAATGTGTTTGCTAGTATAAACCCATAATATAATCAATATATATAAGACATTATAGGATAGTGCTGTGTCCAAAATTTATTCTGCTCTTCCGATTATTAAATTCATAGTGTTTTAAAGAATGAAATTGTGGTGAAATACTCTTACTATGATGTGAGGAATTAGGTTTTGCATTTATTATACATCCAAGGTGACTAAGGGATATGTACGTGCTTTATGTCTTTCAATATATAATAAACTTCAATGTAAGCTTCAAATGTAAAAGAAAATCTAAGAAACTAATCAACAGAAACCTGGGAGGCATATTACAGAACCAAAGCAGGTGTCAAGACATTTCACAATATTAAATGGGGATTTCTGTGAAAGTCTTGTTAACTTGTCACTGAAGAGGTTTTCAATTTGACCCAAGTTCCAGTTTGAATACACATCTGGATACGCAATGGATGGAAACTAATAAAGGAGAGAATCAATCTACTAAGGAGAAATTTTATGAGAGAACAATTAATAGTGGAACGACTTGCCTCCAGAAATTGTGGGTGCTCCAACACTGAGTTTTTAAAGAAGAGATTGGACAACTATTTTTCTGAAATGGTATAGGGCCTCCTGCTTGAGCAGAGGGTTGTACTAGATGATCTCCAAGATCCCTTCCAACTCTGTTATTCTGTTCTCTTTTATTTGCACTCTATGTAATTTAACATTTCTTTCACTATGTTAAAAGTGCTTTAGGAGAACAAAACATAGAGACTAATCTGAAGAAACAAACTTTCTCTTGCTGCTTTTTCAGACACCATGTACAATTGAAACAACTGTATTCAACTAGACTACTGTATTCAACTAGAATGTGGGTTTCATTACCTAGAATGTTTCTGAACTTGCACATTTTCACTAAAGCTGCAAATCAAAGGTTTAGGTTATTACAAAAAGAAGGCCAAGCTTTAAAAGTTGTAAAAAATCTACAAATGAAGCATCTTCCTTAATCATTAGCATAAGAAAAAAGTTTGCTATTTAAATGATCGGCTTAATGAGCCATATTTGCAGCTGTTAAATTACCCTTTGCTCTCTTGTGGATTTCATAGTCCTGCAATCGAGAATTCCAAAGCATGCAAGAGTGTTTGTCAACTGTAGCATTTAAAGATATTTTAACAACAATATTTGTCTGAATCCAAATATTGTTATTATTGTTATTACTTAAAAAATAAGTAAATGTGGGCTTGTATATTTCTTTCTGCTATAGTGTGTAGGAGTTTCTTTGTCTTTGTTTCTAAGTTAATCAGTTGATTTTTTTTGTTTCATATTCACTCAGGAAGTTGTGGTTTGTTTGAATCTTGGTTACAAATCAAACCAGAATTAAGAACAAAAACAAAACTGGTTGATTTCATTATCCAGAGTTTACACAGTTCCACAATTCTAATAGGGAACTGTTGCTTCTCAGACTTTTGGCTTAGATCAAGAATATTATAATGTGGTTTCTGTGGGAGATGTGGGTCATGTTGACCAGACTTGAGCAACACAGTCTTGCCCTCCTTCCTATTTGTTGTTTGGTTTGTTTGTTTGTTTGTTTTGTGAATATAAATATTCCTTGACTTATGATTGTAATTTAAACTGGATTTCTGGTTATTATGGTCACAGACTCACATGACCAGATCCATTTTTTGTTTGGTTGTAAAGCAAATCACTATGGTCGTTCAGCAAATCTATGGTCCTTAAGTGAAAATCCATTCTTCTAAATGGGCATTTTTTTTTCCTGGAAATCAGCAAAAAGTGTTGCGAGTGTTGCGGACCACAGGGTACAGCAGCCAGTCATAAAGGCAAGTCAGTTGACAACCACTCAAAAGGAAGTCATGTGACTGTGCGGAGAGGGATGACAGACCATATTATGATGGCCAAAAGCATCCATTCCAGGTCTTCCATAATTTCAAACAATTGTTAAGTGACTGGTCATAACTCAAGGACTATAAGCAGAAAAAATTGAAAGACAAATGATGTAACACAGTTAACTCCAGGCAGATTTCATCTTTGAGGGGTCCTTGGTGCTCTCTGAGCTCGCTTGTTTTGTTGCAGACATTTCATTACCCTAACTAGGTAACATCATCTTTATATTTTCGCATATACGAAAGAGAATCTGCTATCTCTGTGTGTACATCTGTAACATCAGTTTTCTTAATGGTAATGGGTGACTGTGTGCTTTGGCTTAAAGTGATGAAAATTAGTGCAATATTAGTAGGAGAGTGGCAACTAACTTCTAAGCTGTGACTCAAGAGAAGAAATTTTACCATATGCAATACTGTCAAACATACCTGTTTTTGTAGCACTTGTATCCTAAGTAAGAAAAATTGGTGATCGAGTTGCAGTCATGTGGTTTTATATGTATATTTTATGCAAATCCTGCCAAAGATAGTGTTGTTATCAGAAATGTTACCTAAGAACATATGGAAGAATATTGCTGAAGTCACAGTTTTATTTGTGAGAGTACCAACTTCCCCAGTACATGATCTTGATGATCCTTTGGTGCTATTTGAATGGTTTATAGTTCCTTGGTGTTATAAAATCTCTGGATTGTGCAAAATCAATAGGGCAAGGCAGCATATGTTTTTTTAAAAAAAGTTATGATCTCAGGAAAATATTTTACTAAAACATTTGTGCTGGTCGAATGACCATAATTAATAAGCTACTACTAGTATCTCCAAAGCAGATGTTTCTTAAATATCACATATTATTTAAATCTATCAGAATGCACGTGGGGAAAACAACTATGACCTTTTCAAGTCTGTGGACATTATTTGAATGAAAAACAATGGAATTAAAATGGTAATCAGAATAACACTTGACTAAACTCAGGAACTGAATTAATACATGGTAAGTGTAAAAAGGCATGTAGAGGCTGATCCAAATTATGTATATGAGCATAAAATAAACTTTTCTGGAATAATTTAATTTGAACAATCATTACCTTGTAGAGTTTACAACTAACAAAAAATAGCTTATGTCTTTAGTTGTAGTTCTTTCATAAAATAAGTACATTATTAAATAATATCTATGTGCCTTCTGTTCCATATATTATGAAATAAAAATCTTGATTGTGGACAAACACCAATACATAATAATACTCAACAATGTACAGCAGGTTGCATTTATATAGAAAGTTACAATACATAAAATTAATGCAATATCTCCGTAAATTATCAATATCCATTTATAAAAAGTTTTGTTTCTTTGAGAGAGATTTAAATTTGGCTGCAATATTATTGGTATTGCTGATAGAATAAAATAGATAACTTGGAATATGTGTTGTTGCTAATAACAACTCAAAGTTTTAGAAAAGCTGCTTATATGTTAAAAAATGGTAAATTTGTTACACAGCATGTAGTTGAATGTATCACAAATGCTTGAGCTCCTTCGGAATCTTCTATTAAGGCTTGATAGAGTGTTCCATAGTTCGGTGGATCATTTCATTTTTGCAGTCACACTTTACTGCTGAAATTAAGTCTAATAGAATGTTCTTTGTATTCTTTCATGTTGGACCAAATGCTCTCTAACAACCCAAAATATCCACAGTTATAAATATAGTGAATTAAAACTGTAAGAGTGGGAGGAATCAAACTGTTATTAAAGTTATTTGTATTCACATTAAGTTTAAAAAAAATACAGAACTAGAAATAGAAAAACAGTTTCTGAAATAAGTAAGTTGCAATTTGGGCTGCTTTTGTCTATTTTAGTTGATTAGATTTCTGTTTTCCCAGGGAATGCCCAGTTTAAACTGGAATCATGTTGCAGCATGAAGTCTAAAACAAGTGTAACAAAAGAATAGGATATAAACATTGAACAAAAATGTTTAACTGGTTGAACAGCTGATCCCAAAAAATCCCTGTCCCACTAGGCCACTAGAGGTGGCAAAGAAAACATGTTCCGGATATCATCTGCTATGGATTTACATTTAATGGATTCCTTGAGTTGGGCCTCCTCTGCTGTGGCCTTATGGAACATTCTTCTTCTTCCTCCTCCTCCTCCTAGTGTATTCCCGCAGGTGCAGGGCGCGCTTTTCAGGTCATTGAACTTTCTTATGGAACATTCTTTCCCCTAAAGTCAGATTGGCTCCTTTCCTATCTCCTTGAAGTTGCTCAAAACCTAGTTACGTCACCACCAAAAAACTAATGACACTCTTAAATTGACTCTAGTGTTGTAGTTGATACATTCACTCTCACAATGCCTTACGGTTTGTAGCTTTTAAATTGTGGACATCTTAATTGTGAATAATAATTGTTTTATATTTTTATAATGATTGTTTTGTATATATTTGTTGTTTTATTTGATTTTTGTACGCTGCCCAGAAC
>JANHFL010000360.1:218758-237331 GCA_032468155.1 Oxyrhabdium leporinum
GCTGTAAACCGCCCCGAGTCTTCGGAATGGGGCGGTATATAAATGTAAAAATAAATAAATAAATAAATAAAAATAAGCTCAGGAATTCAGCAAATCAGCAGGACAGGGATTTCTGCCTTTTTCTGGATGTGGGGGGAAGGATTGTATGTTGTAACAAACTTAGCATTACATTATAGTTTTGGGGTTTCTCATTTCAAGGCAGTAGGAACTAATTTCTTATTTCATCACAGTGGCCCTAATTCTGAATATTTCTTGGAGGTTCAGGAGCTGTATGCAGTTCCAGGGCACAGAGTGTAACTCTGGCTTGGGGAAAACTTTAAGGAGCATATCACACTTAGATGGGCCCATGACTTCCAGTTTTTGACAAAACCATCTCATAAAGAACTATGAATTTGCTTAACATCCATGGGATTCACTTAACAACCATGGTGATTCACTTAACAGCTGCCAGAGAAAAGATTGCAAAATCAGGTTGGTAATGTGACCCGCTTTACAACAGCCATGACTTAACGATTATAGTGGGCAAGTTCCATTATGGTTGTAAGGTGAGGATTGACTACCTGCAATTAAAGTTATTCTCAGTTTGATGAGGGGCCTTCTTGTAGAACATCTTTAAAATAGTCTAGAGGTTGTTGTTCTGTTAAGACTTTGTGTTGGCTTATAAAGCACATTGTTTTCTCTGCACTTTTTTAAGGATTTAACTTTTAATTTTTTTTTCTAAAAAGTGAAAAAGTCTATTAACAAACTCCCATGTTTTCTTTTGTTTGAGATGAAATGTAATGGATTGAATTACTATTGTTATTATTATTTATGAAACTTTCCGTAAATGTCACCTGATTAGGTGGTTCAGGACCCAAATATTCTTGGGAGTACAACCAGTTTTCAACAAGGGAATGACTGTTAAAAAGTTGTATAGATAAAATGGCCTTCGAGATTATAATATATTTTACCAATAAATTGCTCACCATAGAGTAGTGTTATGCTGTAAAGAATAGTTCTGTGCAAAAGGAGACTTCCTGATCCTCGGCACCCAACCCTTTGTTAACTATTTTCAGTACTGAAATGGTTCTCACTTTTTCCTTTCATGAGATTCTCTGTAATTTAGTAGCCCGATTGCAAATTTAAGAGAAACCTCCCTATCATCAGAATTGCCTTTAGGGCTTTCATCACTTATCCTATTACTAAAAATGCCAGTTATGTGTTTATATGAAAGGCCTATGTTCATTCCCTGTCAAGGATACATTTTCCATAATCAGCAATTATTTGAGCTGAATTGTTACTATATATTTCAGCTCAAGTGACAGCTGTGTAGAGTAGACAACATTGAAATAACTCACACTGTTATGTTTGAAAAATACTTCTTCTGACGTATTCCTTCTGACCACCTTATTACCGTACATAATAATTCGGTTAAAAAAAACAAGAAAAGCTACAGGTGGTCCTTGACTTACAGCAGTTCGTTTAGTGACTGTTCAAAGTTAAAATATCACTGAAAAAAATGACTTATGACCATTTTTCACACTTACAATCGCTGCAGATCCCCATGGTCACAGGATCAAAATTCAGATCCTGGTCAATTAACTCATATTTTTAATTGTTGCAGTGTGCTGGGATGATGTGAGCACCTTTTGCAACCTTCTGAAAAGCAAAGTCAATGCGGAAGTCAGATTCACTTAATAACCCTGTTACTAACTTAACAGCTGCAGTGATTCACTTAACAATGGTGGTAAGAAAGGTCATAAAATGGAGCAAAATTCACTTAACAACTGGATCATTTAACAACATAGTTTGGGCTCAGTTCTGGTCATAAATCAAGGACTTACATTTAACCAAATTTGATAATTTTCAATGCAGCATTTCAATGATCATATTTTCCGCATTCATATATCTGCCTTAACAATGACCTTTACGGATAAATTACTGTGATTCCAATTTTTTGTTTGTGAAATTATCTAACAAGTCAACTTGTTAAAGGTATTAAAAGTTTAATATTAAAAAAAAATCAGTGGCTGAATCAAGTAGGGAAGCAGAATTTTAAATAATAAAAAAGTGCTGAAGGAGTTTTATGAGACTGCAGAGACTGAATCAGTTCTTTGCACTGACTGTTGTTATAGAAGAAGTTGGAAAGAAGTTCATATGAGACATATTTATTTTCAGGTAGGGAAACTGAAGTGTTACATCAAAGATAAGGAATAAGTATTTTAGAAATTCACTGCTGGAAATATGCAAAGATAGACGATATTGTCTTTGGGGCTTCCTATCAGGGTTCCCTCTTCTAAACAAGAGGGATCGTAATATCTTTTTTGTCAATGAAGGAAGACATTTATTCATACTTACTTACTTACTTATTAAATTACTTGATATTCTCAAAGCCACACACTGGGATCTGACTCAGTGGTGTCTGCTCTTTTAGTGCTCCAGTGTAGAGTAATTAACATTAGAAAGACATACTTTCATTCATTGGTAAAATTATTTTCTTCCATATTTAAATAAGAAAAAAAATACTAAGGTAAAACTATACGAAGGAAAAGCTAATTTGAAAGATTTCAGGGCGGATATTTTGACTAGTTCAGTGAGACCTTTGAAGTTTTTTTTTTCTTTACATTGCCATTTTCGTCTTCTATATCTCCCTCTTATGATGATTTATTCAGAAATAATATGTTGCATGCTCAATGGGCAATACAATGGAATTGCAAATTTAATAGCTAAGTGCAAGAAAAGATACCAATTTATTCAATAATTATGTCAAATTTATAAAAGTTTATATTACTATAATTTTGGCTAGAAACCTTCCTGCAAGTCCAAGCTTTATTTACAAAGTAGCAGCATAAACACACAGGAAAGAATTGGTGTTGAGGAAGATTACTTTGAGTAAAAAACACTCTGTTCACATAATTGAGATTTTGAACTTGAAAACTACTCATTTTATTTACAGCTCAGTCAGATAGAAAGTACCAAGTTCAAGTCCTCCATTAGATGCTGAAGCTTGGGTTCATCACAATGTTTCAGCCATAGATCTGCCTCAGAGGTCTGCTTCTGTGAAGTTAAAATAAACAATAGTCTCTTTGAATGCCACCTTTAGCTTTCAATGGTAAATTGAGCTTTAAATGAAGGAAATCATCACAAGATATGAAGGATCATAGAGCTGTATAACAAGACCTAAATTAGATATGCTGATGAGAAATGTATTGGGATTCTTCCCTGGAGATTGAGAAGAGGCAGGAAGTGCAAAGTCTTGAGTTACAAGCAGATTTTAGGTTCAACAATATTCTTGCAGCAGCCAGGTTCTGTCTTGGTTCTCCTCACCATCACTTTGCCAGGGATGCTCATTTACTCAGGAAATCTTGCATATTATTTATTTTTTCTCCAGAACTGGTATCACCAGCTCTTCTGTATTGATAAGTTCCTTAAATACTAGTGTAGAATGGCACTATACATATGCAGGATTGTGACATCTGGTTTTTCCAAAAGAGTTATTTTTTCCCGTCACTGTGGGTCACACTTTAAAAACAGGTACAGTTTCAATTATGGCTATCCTCTTGATTTTTTCGGACTATTCCTTATACCTCTGCCTCCTTTGAAATTGAGGTGATTTAACTTGTTTCTAAGCTAGTACCAAAATGTAGTGAATATTTTCTGCATAGTATAAAAAAATAGCACAAGGCTTAAGATTCTAGGGAAATTATGTCAACTTATCCATGATGTTATTACAGCTTTTAAAAATATATCAGGAGGTGTTAAACATCAAAAGCCTCAAACTGACCAGACTGCACTGATTTTGCTAGATTGTGATCATCTTTCTTCTCCTTGCATTCATTGTTTGTTTCTCTGTCTTTTTAGACAATCCACGTCGCCATTGTATGTGCTGGATACAATGCCAGTCGGGACGTTGTTACTCTCGTCAAATCAGTCTTATTTCATAGGTAAAGCCTCTTTATCTTGCATGTTTGTTTGTTTGTGGTTTTTTTGGGGGTGGTGGTGATAAAAAATGATTCAATGTGCCTTTGATTCTTCACAGTAGAAATGATGGTCAGTAAACCTGAATATAGCGAGATGGGTTGCTTCTTTTAAAAAGTTTAAAACTACATGGTATGTAAAATACATTTCTTACCAAATTATGTTGCTTTGAACTGGCTCCTCTAAATTTCTGTCAACATGCACAGAATTTAATAATGATGCACTCATCCAACCATTAAAGAAATGACTAATGGTTATGAAAACTTCACTTTTAGGAAGTAATCTCCCCATTCCTTAAGCGTCTCTGTTTCCAACCTATTCCTTACTTGTCACTATTTTAAATTTCTTCCTGGCTTTTTAAAACTACTATGCTTTTATCAGAAATGTGCCCAAGTTTTTCTTTAGGTTTATTTTTAATGAGTTACAGGCATGGATTTGAAGTGGGAGAACTATGGCAACCAGATCAGCTAAGTAATAACATCTAGACAGTTTTTACTGATCTCAAAAATTCAGTAGAAGAGAATATATGTAGTTCAGGGATGAACTGTATAGTCTTTGGTGCTCTCTGAGTTTGGTTGTTTGCTTGCGGTTGTTTCATTACCTGACTATACAGGAGCTTGATCTACCAGGGCTGGTGGAGATGTGTGGGGTTTTTTTCCCTTGGTGGTTCCTTGATTAAGGTAGTGTTTTCTGCTCAATTGTTTCTCTAGTATTAATACCTGTTTATCTGGATGCTGACTGCAAATCTTTATCAAAAAGATTTTAAAAACCTTAGCAGGATTAGACATGGTTAGTTCATAGATGAGCCACCTCTAGGAAATATTAGGGCTATAGGTTAGACAAGGAAACAAAAAAAATCTCAGAAAAAAGGGAAGCACAAATAGTTTTGTTCATTCCATAGACTCAGATTTCCCAAATGAACTAAAACTTAAATTACAAGTTAAATTCATAAATTAGGACATTTTTTGAAACAAAATAAAATAAAATATCTATTTATGAGGACTTACTCAAGCTTACTCTTACTCCTTACTCCTACTCAAAATAAATTTGATTTATTTTTGTTTTGTTTTGCATTAAATTGCAAAACATTTTTAAAGGATTTTCTTTTGACTAAAATCTAACCTTTCAATGTTTAAAGTAGCAGTACAGATCATTGATTTCCATATCTAGAAGCAGTTATTTCACCATCGGCACTTTTCTTCGAAATAGTTAAAGTTATAGGGAAGGAAGGAAGGACATTCTGTGCAATCAAGGGTTATCAGCAAATCATGAATTAAACATTCTGGTAGATCTTCCACAAACAATTAAATTAGTTTTGCCCTGAAGAATGATTGTTTGGAGGTTGACTGAAGTATAATTTTATTGTAAGACTATTGTGAAAATTGGCTCAGAGAGGTGTCATTTCCCTCTTGACTGGGGCACATCACAAAACTTCCATGTAATTTAGTTATGTATCAGGCTGAAGGAGGAGGAAGAGGTAAATAACTTTTGAAGTGCCTACAATGACTTGGGCCTTACAATTAAGGTGAGGAAAAATAGTGAAGCATGCCAACTTTCTGCTCTTTAACTCTTAGATGCTGTCATAAACATCAAAGGGTTTACTACCATATGAAATATTTCAAAGGAAAATGTATGTATTTTCAGATTAACAGCATTCCTCCTGCTTTGTCTGATTTGTCCTATTTTAAACGTGTCGTTAATCTTTCTGATTAATAGTCCCAATACAACAATGAAGATAAATGAAAAGAAAATAATTTCTAAACAATAGATTTAAAGAAAAAATGTATTTCTCCTTTTTTTTTCAGTATGATGCTTTCTGTTTGTTTGTGCTCTACAAAATTTAGGTACTGAGCATATCCTGGTTTATTGAAAACTTCCATGCATATTATATTTAGAATTTTTCTAAAATGCTTTTATTGGAGTTTTTATGCAATGCTGTTACCGAAATATATTTAACTGGAAGAAACATCATTGGGAGTTTTAAGAACTCATTGTTAATTAAAGTCTTTGTAAAACTGATTCACCTGACTGAGTCTTTACAAAAACTACCGTGACTACTTTGCCGTTTGAACTTGGAATGTGGTTGATCCTGCCATAGAGTAACTGTGCATATACAGCATGCACACATATATTTTCATTTAGTAAGGACACTTAATCTCTAAATGGTCTTTTAAAACATAGTATGAAATTATATTAAACACTCTATGGTCCTTGATCTATGATAATTGTTATGAATGAAGAGAAGATACATGTCTGAACTTGCTTTGGAAGGCTACCTATATTTTGAAAGTAAGATCTGCCTTTCGAGTATCAAAACCTGGCTAATGGCTTTGAAACAGGATTTCTTCCTGTTTGTCTAAAGCCTGGATTGGTTGATCTTAAAGCTACATTGCAGATTGAATTATTTTTCTTAGAACATTATATCTGTATTATATTATAACTGAAGATCAATCCTAACCAGGCTCAGTTCTGAGAAAAAGAATAGTATTTCAGCATATCAACATCTAATAGGAAGAATAATGTTGTAAGTTCAAGTTAGTGATGGTAACAGATGACACAATTCGTGATGACACAGTTTTTATTGAAAACATTCACAACAATAAAATTATTAACCCAATCCTAGTTTGTAGTCTCTTCATAATAATAATGATGATGATGTTATCCATTCAGTTGTACCTGACTCTTGGCGATACTATGGGCCAGGTCTCTGAATATCTTCCAATTTTGCACTACTTCTTTGAATTTTTCTATGCTCTGGCTGGTGTCAGCTTTGATAATGTCCAACCACCGTGTTCTTTCTGGTTTCCTTTTACTGCTAACTCTTCCAAATATAATTGCTTCCTCCAGTGAATTCTCCTGCATGACGTGGCCAAAGATAGTGAGACACCGTTTCTTGATTTTGCCTTCTAGTGACGTGTGTGGTGTTATGTGTTCCAGTACTTGTTTGTTAGTCAACTTTGCTGTCCAAGGAATACTCATGAGCCTTCTCTAGCACAACAGCTCAAACAAATCACTTTTCTTCTTGTCTTGCTTTTTCAAGGTCCAACTTTCACAACCATAGGTAACTACAGGGAACACAATAGAGCAAACTAACTGACAGTTGCCGGTAGTTGCCAGGCTGATTTCCCTGATTTTCCCTATCTGGCTCATGTTCATCATTGCTGTGTGACCCAGTGCAATCAAACAATATATTTCCGTGCTGCATTCATCACTTTGAGCTATCTATGGATCTAGGAAAGCGATTTTTTTTTACATATTCTGTGCCTTCACCATTAATTTTTATTTTGATGTTTCCCTTCCTTACAGTGGTCATGAGCTTGGTTTTTTCATGTTTAGAAAGAGACCAAAATTCTCACTTTCTTCTTTGATTTTCTTGATCAGATGTTCTAAGCCTTCTTTGGTTTAGGAGAGGATAGTTGTATCATCAGCATATTGAAGATTGTTGAAGTTACTTCCCCCAATTTTGATTCTTCAAGATCTAGTTCCCCATGATTATTTCAGTAGACAGACTGAGTAAGAAAGAGAGAGAATTCAACCTTGTTTCACTCCTTTGTCTATCTTAAAGTAGTGCCTGTCTCCATATATTGTTTGCACAGTGGCTTCCTGATTTGTGTACAGAGATTGCACCAACTTGACCAAATGTGCTAGTATTCCCCAGGTCTTGTAGGGCTTCTCCATAGTTTCTCATGATCAACATTATTGAAAACTTTCTTGTAGTCAAGCACATGTAAATGATCTTTTGATTTTCACAAGATTTTTCTATGAGCCAGTACAGTTTTGCAGTATGGTTGTGGGTACCATGACCTCTTTGGAAGCTGCCTTGGACACCTGGTAATTCCCTTTTAACGGCTGGTCCTAGTAATTTTTGTATAATTTTAAGCAGAATAATTTTAAGCAGTGGTTTACGCCACTGGTTACCTCAGCAACTGGGATTCCTGTTTTCCTATCATTGGGCACCATATCCGACATGTTTAAGACCATTTCTATAGCTTATTCTTGGTGAATTTTTCACAGAGTAAGTTGTCAGGTCTTTGTCCAGCCCTGTAACTCACTTTTTGACAATTAACCAGGTACAGCAACTGCCACCGTGCTGGTTAACCCAGGCAACGACCAATCTGGTATGGAATTCCTTTTCTGTTGCCTCATAATGGTTAATGCTTTTGTGGATGCTCTTAGTCTGGCTGCTCAGTTGTGACCTGTCTGGCTTGGGTATACTTTCAGGTGGTATACCTCCAGAATAGTGCTCATCTTACAGAGCACACAATCCCCCCCACCACCCTAATAATACATAATATTTATAATAATACTCATAATAATACATACTGTGATTGAGACTTTACAAAAGATAAAGTGGAGAAAGGAAGTAGGTATTTATGCAAACAGTAAGCTTCCTTCTATTTTTAAAGTTAAGGTCTTAACTTTAAAGCTTAATTCTGAACTGATTTCACTTAAAACCCACATTTTCAAGTTTTTATTCAAGCTTTACTGTCATAGATATCTACTTAAATTTTCAGACAGTTATTTATTTGTTTATTTTGTTATTTATCTGGCAGCTACATACTCTCAAAACAACAAAAATTGCCAAGAAAAATTGTATTGGGAATTCTTCCTGTCTTTTAATGGAAAGTGATCCTGAAAGGCAAGTGACATATTTTCCGCAGGACTTGCCAAAACTTCTGCAAAGCAAAGCAACTTGGTCACTTTGGTTCACTATTCGAAAAGTGATGTCCAAGTTATGTTATGAATTGGCTCCAAAGAAATGCTTTGTTTGAGCCTTAGAGCTTTTGACAGATTTTTTTTAATTCTTGCTACTATTTGTCTTGCGTTTTATTGTAAATATATTTGCTTATATTGCTTTTAAAAAATATACATTGCTTTTCCACTAAATAGATGTGCTTTAGGTAATTTTGTAAAAAATAAAAATAAAAAAAAATATGTTTAACAATACTCATAATTTAATGTGAGTAATCCAAAGAATAGGAAAATGTTGCACAAAGCTCTGGGTCTTCTTCACATTATTTTGCTCTGGAAAAACAGGAGGCCCAGGAAATTCTCTCCAGGCTTTCACAGAAATGAGCAAAAGGCCACTCAAAAACTACATTTGGCTCTTCTTGAACCCTGTTGCAAACTTCTGCAAAGTAGCTAATTTTGGAGAAATATAAAACTTTGAGACAACCAAATGAAGTATCTTAAGCTTGAGGCATAAGGTAATCGTTTTATTTCTTAAATTTTTGAAGCACTTCAAGTATTGAACAAATATTTTAACTCATCTGCTCCACTAATGCCATGCCATAATCCAAATATACTGTATCTTACTCTTGGAGGCCGAACATATTAATTCAGCTGAGTCTTAGAAATATGGTTGACTTGAATATAGACATGCTCAGGCTGAGTGCACCTTGAAGCACTAGCAGTAGGAGATAAAATATCCTGTACAGTACTCTGTGTTCCTATGTTCACTAATCTATTAAAGTAATGGAGGAGGAAATGGCATAAACTGGTCAGTCCTTGTTTGTTTGAGGAAGAAAAAAAATCATATGGATATAAGCAAAGACTGTATATTGTGGACAGGGAGGCTATTTTGCATAAATATGTTCATCAAGTTAGAAGTACCTTGCCCATAAGTAAAACCAATCTTCTAAATATTTCTAAATACTAAATAAGAACTGTTGGCTAAAGTTTTCATGGCTTTTCACCATTCTAATAATAGAATAGCAAAAGCACTTAGACTTATATACAACTTCATAGCATTTTACAACCATCTCTATGTTGCCCCCAACAATCTGGGTCCTCATTTTACCGAGTCTGAGTCAACAGTGAGCCGTTTAGAATCTAACTCTTGGAGTGAGCACTGCATTCTAACCACTGCCCCACCATGGCACCACCAACATCAGTTATGGGGACCAGAGGCAAACCTATATCTTATCTGTGCTAGAGTCCAAAACTTTAAAGTAATTTCATGGCTTGGATTTTACCTCTTCTCATTATATTCCCATAGAAACATCTTTCTATTTCCATTCAAATGGTGGGTGAGACTCCTGAAGGATAACACTGTTCAATGGGATCATTATCTAGAGTACCTTCCTTGCCTATTCAAATCATAAGGGAAAAAGTATGTTCCTACATAGCAGGAACAGACAGATCCTTGCTCATAATTTTAAGAATGGTGGACCTTCCTTGTAGAGCCCAGATTAACCCTATCACCCATCATTCTATAATTCCCAATCTCTCTTCACATTCCTCCTATTTTTCACCAAGTCTTGCTGATGCCTGATCTTCTTCCTCAATCAGCCCACATCTACCTTCCCTACTGGTTTTCCTTGAAGGAAATGAGAAATACGAGGCAGCCAAGATCTTAGACTGGAGTCCTCAAAAAATGAAACAACAGAATAGGTCTGGAACTGATATGAGCCCATAGTTTTATGAGAAATGCATTTGGGGAGTGAGCTTCCTGGTTGACTTAAGATTTCTATAAGGTGTATTTTGACCAAGCACTTCTTCCAACATAGAAGTTCAAAAGCATGTTACATGCAAGTAGAGAAATAGGTACACTTCAGTGGGGGGGAAATTTCACTTTGAATGGCAGTATGAATTCAACTGATGCTGGATCTTTCTGAATGCGATGCCCAAATGCGAGGTGACATTGTTGGTAGAAAAAGCCCCGGATGACGCTAAAGAACACCATCAAGCTTTCTGAATGTGGAGCTAGTTCGTCCCCCATAGTGCACTCTGGATAATGCACGAACATGAACTGAACAAACTAGCAATCATCGGCAGCCAAAAAACTTCTGTATATTAACACTGTAGTCTCATGGCTAATGTAATATCACCATACACTAAATTATAATTTGATCAAGTAGTGCCAGCATATTCGGGCAAGAAGAATCTTTGCAGGAGGTAAATGTTAGATGCAATTTGTCCTTCAAATATTTTGTGAATCAGAATTGTATTGAATCATCTTGGTTGGCTTAACTTCACACTGTCTTTTGGACTATACTTTAACCAAGTCTTATTCTCTGGCATCTAGTATTGTAAGTTTTTAAACATTCTCTGCAATGACTGTTGTCCATGAGATTGTTAACTGCAGGACATGATGACATTCCAAAAGCAGGCAATGGGCCAGCCACACTATCTTCCTGCCAAGAACATGTCATAGATATACATATGATGTCACCAAGTGTTGAGTTCAATTTGAGGGATGTTTCTATGTTTGATGTTTCTATGACAACAGCCAGGAAGAAGCATTTGAAAGATAGAATCACCCCTCTTTTAGGGAATATCAGAATTCAAATTGAAGAATACCTGTAGGGATTTATTTATTGGTTCAAAATTCAAAGTTCAGTTGGGCAAACCATAGCACACATTTTAGTTGAAGGAGGTTATTCTGCAAAATGCTTTTTATTTTGTTTTTCTTTTAAAAGAATATGTATGAATAGGCATGGGGGGTGTAGAGAGACATTAGACTCTTACCACTGGATTATATATATATATATATATATATTAATTTGCAAAATACTTGGATTTTATTTCTACTGAATTTTTCTTATAATTTTGGATTGAAATATAGAGGAATATATATATTCTTTGTTCCTTGATTAAGTTCCACAGATTAAAATGGCTGAACAGTGTCTAAAATCTAAGAAAGGATGGTGGGGAAATAAGCAGCTTTTAGCTGAATTTCTGTTACAAAAACTTGATCAAGCTTTAATATTTATTCAAATAATGGTAGAATCTGAAGCTTTACTTTTGGATAAAGGTACACAAAAGGATTTTGATCCAGCTCCAGATCAAAGAGATTTGAGTCTGTATACTTCTCCAGCATTACAGGTAGAAGGGAGGAAGACAAATTCCTTTCCTCTACAAAGATGGAGGATTACTATGGATTTATTACAGTTAATTGTTAACTACTTCTGCTTGCACTCTGACTTGAAGATAGACCTATTCTGAATTTACTACATTTAATTAAACAATGAACAAGAGAGGCTATTAAGAAACAAACATGGATTTTTTATCCAGGATGATCTATTTATAACTTTTGGGATAATCTGGGATAGTCAAGATTCCATGATAAATTTTCTACCAGTGGATTACAATAGCAGTTTATTAACAGAAAGTTTTAAAACTCTAATTTTATTCTGTGTTACTACTATTGTTTTTCCTGTTAACTACTTTGTCACTAATATAACATACAGAAGACAGGCCAAAAAGTTGTTAATAGATTTAGTACTTTAAAAATTCTGGGTAGGCCTGTTTCACAAGGGGTGGGAACTAATGTTATAGTAATATAATAATCAGTATTCAAATAGAGAGAATAATATGTGTATATGTGTTGTTTTTTGATGCACCTTTTTAATGTTCTGATTGCTTTGTGTCTTGTGCTTTTTTTCTTTTATGTCTCCATGGATTTTTATTTAGTTTTGTATTTTGCATTTTAACTTTGTTCTAAATAAAATAAAAAATATAAGGGGGAAAAGAATACCCAGAAATATATTTGCTATCTTTATTTTTACTATGCTTTTCCAAAGAACTTTCTTTCACTTATCAGATGATCTGCTGTGTTGCCATGGCGTACTCTCTAGGTGTCCTTTTTTCCCCTCTGAAGTTTTATTGTTTCTTTGTTGTGTTACAGTTGTTTTGAAGTGATAATAAAATGCATGTTTAGAAAGGAAGCCCCACAATGATACAAATAACTATAAAAGTTAGCAGTCATTTTTAATTGCTAGCAGTTGAATTAACAGGCAGTATGTGAGCCAGCCAGTTAGGTGAGAATTCTTCACTTAATTCATCTAATTTATTTCCATTTATATCAGCAGCATGGCTTTAAAAGCCTCAGGGCAGCTAATAGCAATTAAAAACAACAATAAAATCTCATCAGTACAATAACATTAGTTGCAAATGAACAGCATCAATACACATTATGTAGCATCAACAATTGCTAATAAAATAGGTCACTCTGGAATAAAACCCATGTCTTTCCCATAGTACTTGCCAACACTGTAAGTTTTTTATTTGGCTCCTAAAAAGCAAAATCAGTCTGGTCACTAAACCATTGGGTTGGATAGGAGGCAGATGTTCTAGAAAAAGAACCATGATACAGAACTGTCTTTCCATACATACTTATTAAGGCTTCCAAATCACTGAAGTCCCAAATGCCGATTTGGTATGCAGTTTGGTTGCCCTCCTGGACTTGCAACTCCTACTCAAAGAGTAAGTGGCAACTGTGAGTAGAGGACCCTTTGCACAGGTTCTCTTGGGAAGCACCCAGCCTGGCAGGGAGGAGGAATCAAGCATAGAACTAGCCTGGAGTCACCACAGAATGACTACAGCTGTTGCCCCCAAAGTTACCTGGAGCCTTATCTAATTGTTCCCAATAATAGGCTGCCAGACTGGGAGATTCCTGTATTATAGGCAGAACATAATAGTTAGCTTAAACTCTGTACGCTACACTTTGCACTCCTGTTTTACTTTAATTGGAAAAAAAATGGTCCACTTTCTTAGCTAATGTCCTCATCCATATTCTGTGAATTATAATGCTAAAATATTGGAGGGGACCAAAATGGAAAAGACAGATTCATAGCAATACATTTAATAATTCTAGTAGTATTAATTAATGACATTTATCAGAAGATTCAGTTTCTTTCTCTTTTCCAGCCTGGGAATTATAACAGTTGTGGTGCCCCAGCGATCAAAGATAATTGCTCATGTTTTGCTTGATTGTCAACTGTATGCACTTTTAGGTTTAGGTGTTCAAATCCCTACTTGAAGGAACAGCCCACTGGGACCTGAATCACACAAGCAGAAGTACTATGTTTATAAACAAAGCACTCAACTAATAGTCCATTATATTGAAAAGCTCAACGTATCATGTAACGAAACATTGGTTCTTTATATTTAGCACATGTGCAATCTATTATTGTTTTTTTCTTTTACCTATTTTACCCTGGAAATATATGTTGTATTTTACTTTTGATTTTATTTGATATAGTTGTAAGGCCACCAAATCAAGCAGTAAACTATCTACCCATGACAATACTTTTTTTTAAAGTGATATTTTCTTTAAAAACCATATAATCTGGAAAAGTATGGTCCCCTGTACCAATTTATTTTATTATCTCAATTGCTAATTATTGTACAATTGGATCATCTATATAACAAGGTACATTATGTTTAATAGCATTTTTATTTTATTTTTTCATTTGAGTTGATTATACCCAATTGTTTAAAGTATATTTGTAGCTTCTCATTCTGATAACCAAATTTCCCACATGATTAAAAGCTTTCAAATAGATTTTTCTTTGTAAGATATTTACAATAAAATTTCTTTGCAAGATGTGAAGTTAAAAGACATCCATAAGTCTCCATTCACATTTCATATGTCGTGGGACATATTAAATTAATCACTAGTATCAGTAATATCTTTATCTGCAATTAGTTATTTTTTTGCTTTTAGGTAACTAATTTCACTTCTAGTATTTAGTTTATTTGGTATCTCAATCCTCTGTGGTTTCAAGGGATGCAGTCTTTTGTTGTTAACATTTTCTTTCCTGCCAGATAAAATTATATGAATTAATTATTATGAAAAGCTTAGAAAACAAGAATTCTGCATAATCTCCCCAAACATTTTGCCTGGAGAGTTTCTATTTTTTTATACCTTTAGGATTTTCATTTTCATGGGAAAAGTCAACTTGAAATATCTGTTGTTAAATCACACAAACACAATTCAAACTGCAGGATTTTTTGGGGGCCAAATTTAAATATGCAAGTTTGGGTGACAGATTGGTGATCTTAGCAAAATAATAAAAAACATTTTTGCTGGAAGTAAAAATAGCAGACATCACAGTCATCCAGTATTAACACAGCTGAAAACAACAATTAACATTTTGTGCTAGGAGCAGTAAAAACAATACCTTATTAAGTCTAATCAAAATTCACAGTGTGGTGTGCAAGTTTTTTGGGGGGTTATATTCAGCTCTTCTGCTAGAATATTAACCAGACTGAATATTAAGGAATAAACTATGTTTGTGATGTCTGCTCTCTTAAGAAAGAAGAAATGCAGTTTGGAAAGGAGAAGAGGACAAGCAAGAATTGGGAGGAGGCTGAGGAAAGACAGTGAGTTTTGGAGCTAGTCAAACGCAACTAAGGAGGGTTGTTCGGCTAATTGAGAGAGGCTTTTTTCTGGCTGAATGGAGTATATTGCTTACAGGCTGGGCAGATGGTGTAGGAGGGAGGAACTTACAGCTGCAGCTGACTCACTGACCAAGTGATTAGTTAGTGGATGGAGCTTCATGGCTCAGCCAACAGCTGTTGCAGCCAACGCTCTTAGAAGAGAGGCAGTTGCAAGTTTGCAACAATAGTTGGCGAATAGGACAGCAAATAGAAATAGGGGGATTTGGGTAAGAAAGAATATACGACCACAACTGAGCCCAAAATTTATGTTGCTAAGTGAGAAATTTGTTAAGTCAGTTTTGCCCCATTTTACGACATTTGTTAAGTGAATGATTGCAGTTGTTAAATTAATAACACAGTTGTTAAGCAAATCTGACTCCCCCGTTGACTTTGCTCAGCAGAAGGTTGCAAAAGGGGCTCACATGATCCCGGGACACTACAACATCATAAATATGAATCAGTTGTCAAGCATCCAAATGTAAATCACACAACCATGGGGATGCTGCCACAGTCATAGGTGTAAAAGATGGTCATAACTCAGTTTTTTCAGTGCTGTTGTAACTTTGAAGAATCACTAAATGAACTGTTGTAAGTCAAGGACTACTTGTACTGATTTTCCTCTTCAGAGACAAAGCATCAAGGCAAGTTTTGTGACTCTGTGAGGAAGCCAGAAAAAGAATATCAAAGTCACAATAACTAGTATAAAACTAGAAAACCAGAAGGAGGAAATAATGTTTCCGGTTTATTGTATAGAATGTCAAATGAGTGTCTGACAGATGCTGGACAGACGTTGTGGGTTTGTTCTCAAAGCAGTAAGCCTCTGGCTCTCAGGGAACAAATCTGTTCCCTTAAAAATAAGGCAGCCAAGCTAGACATACTTGGAGAGGAAGAGCTGTAAAGAGGAGATATTTCAGAATGTGAAAATTTTGCTCCAGGCACAGAATAACACTCTTGCTGTCAAACAGAACAAGGACCTTGGAGAAGAAGAATCATTTTGAGGAAGAGGGACATGTTCCTTTAGGTGGAACAAATAGTTGGATGATGAGCTGGCATCCCCTTACACTAAGGGTATCTTCCAAGGAGGATTTTGATGTCAGTAACGAAATCATTAGAAACTCAAAGAGGTTAAATTATAATGTAGATCATGTGGTGATAGATTTTCCTGCGTAAAGGTTGTGGATACCATATATTAGTAAGACATACTGGTGGTTAATGCTGAAGAGGAGATAGTGGGCATGGTCCACATCACACCAATGACTTGAGAAAGTCATAATATCAGAAGGGGGCAAAGCAACTTTTACAAAGATCCTGAGGGAAAGCTGGTAGGGGCTGCCACATGGAAGGTATATCATCCCACATGGAAGGTATATCATGCATGCCTCTATAAACCTCTATAAACCTCTATAAAAAATAGCACCCATTTTGGGATGGGCTAATGAAAAGCTAATGCCGAAACATATGAAGAATATAGTATAAATCTGTCATCCCAAGGTGGAAGACCTAGAGTGCATTTTAGCATATAAAAAACTACAGGTAGTCCTTAATTTATGACCCACAATTGAGCCCAACATTTCTGTTGCTAAGTGAAACATTTGCTAAGTGAATTTTGCCCCATTTTACGACTTTTCTTGCCACAGTTCTTAAGTGAATCACTGCATTGTTAAGTTAGGAACAAGGTTGTTAAATAAATCTGGCTTCCCCATTGATTTTGCTTGTCAGAAGGTTACAAAAGGTGATCATAAGACCCCAGAACATTGCAACCGTCATAAATATGAATCAATTGCCAAGCATCTGAATTTTGATCATGAGACCATGGTGATACTGCAACAGTCGTAAGTGGGAAAAATGGTCATAAGTCATTTTTTTCAGTGCTATTGTAACTTTGAACAGTCACTAAATGAACTGTTGTAAGTCGAGGACTACCTGTATATTGTTTACTAGAGAAATCCAGTGAAGGGAGTTAATCAGTGATATACAGCCATCTTTTGACACAAAGTCTTTAGAATGGATAAAGGTCTTTAGATCAAGTGTCAGAATAATATGTTTTTAATTTCAATATAATGTAATGCAAGAAGACTGTATTCTTCTACAGGATTATCCATGGGTTGATATATGGTCACAGAGGTAAGGAAGATGTAGGAAATGCTATTGCCTGCTTGAACCGAGCATGCTTTGGGACATGCACAGATGTAGCAACTATTGGCAATGCCTTAATCAAACATATCTTTTTCTTGAGACTGTGCAGCATTACAACTAAAGCAAATTGAGATAACAAGAGAAGTTCTCTCTGTAACAAATCACCTGCCACCTGAGAATTCTTAAAAAACTCAAAAGTAAAATTGCTGACTTCTTAGCAAAATTTTGTAATGAGTCCGTCAAATCAGGCTCAGTGCCAGAGGGCTGGAAGTTAGCACTATTTTAGAAATGGATGAGAAAAGAACTGAAAATGTATTGGCTAGCCAATTTAATTTTAAAGGCATGCTGATTGGAATTGTAATTAAATAAAAAATAACTAAGCATAGAAAGGAGCAAGACTCTTAAAACAAACTTAATCATTGTGTATAAGGTTTGCTATGGTTAAAAAAACAAAAATGAAGAGAAGACATAGATTTACACTAGATGAGAATAAGAATTAAAGTCCCTTATGGGATCAATGTTTTTAAATTTGTTTATAAATTATCTTGATTTAGGAATAACGTTGACCTAGCCAAGTTTGCAGATGATACAAAACTATTCAGGGTGATAAAAAAAATCAAAAGATTTCAAGTTACACTGAATAAATAATCAAATGGCAAATGTAGTTCAGATTTAAATAAATATGAAGTCTATATGTTTTCATTTAGTGTACTATATGATTTAGGGTACTGTATTGTCATATTTGGAAAGGTATGATAAAGCTGTAAACAGTAGAATCAATGGTAACCAGAATGATCATGTAGGTCTAACACTTTCCAAAAAGATAGAATGTTTGGGACTATTTAACTTAGAAAAAGATGTTTGAAGGTGGATATATAAAATTACAAGAGGTCCTCAATTTGTGACTTTAATGAGGATTAAGATTTCCATACTTTGTTTTATGCAAGACAAAGTAACAGGTGTACATATAACAGTGCCCTTGTTGCAACCAACTCCTTTTTAACAGATATGCTGTTCTTCTCTGCTACAATGCAGCATAAATCCTTTTAAAAATGATTTCTCTATTTTAATTATTCCATTTGCCTTAAATATGAACTTTTAAGTTTTAAAATTAGTTTTAATTGACTTCAATGATTAATTGTTGGTTTTGTACTTAGTTATTCTAGGGATTCATAGACAAGGTCACATTCTGGGGAGTTCTGCCAGGTTCAATTACTGCCAGAATATAATTCATTCCTTCCTTCCTTCCTTCCTTCCTCACTCACTCCACATCCCTTCCTTTCTTTCCTTTCCCTTCTCTCCTCCTTCCTTCCT
>JANHFL010000361.1:0-11791 GCA_032468155.1 Oxyrhabdium leporinum
TGTGGACTTCAACTCCCAGAATTCCTCAGCCAGCTTTAAGACTTGTGGACTTCAACTCCCAGAATTCCTCAGCCAGCAAAGCTGGGAGTTGAAGTCCCCAAGTCTTAAAGTTGCCAGAGTTGGAGACCCCTGATATAGAGGGTTAGGCTGTAGGAGGTTGTCATTTAACACATCATTGTGCACCATCCAGCAGTTTCCCAGGAAAATATGTGAAATTACCATATGCAGGAAGGATGGGGTGATGTAGCTCCAATAGTTCATATTTCATTTTCTTGTAAGAACTAGAAGAATGTTCATTACATGTTTTCTTCTCTAACAAATGCCAAAATCTGGCTGATAGATTTTTATGTTTTGTTATGTTTTATCCAACCAACACAATCAAATCACTTTGGAAGTCGCCCCATTTGTTTTGAATGTAGGTGGCATTCATCAGGGATTGGTCAGAAGGATTATAAAACTATTTTTTTGAAGACTGCTTGCATTTTCTGTTGTTTGTTTGGTATGTGGATTTAGCTTGTGGTTTTTATGTACAGTAAGTACATAAAATTGGTTTGACTTGATTTAATTTTAAAAAATTAGTCTGAAGACTAAAAACCTTGTTTTCCTAAGATCAAATACCTCGAGATAAAAGTTTGTTTAAAAATGCCTGGATTGGATTCTGACGCCATTTCAGTCCAGTTTCATTATTCTACAATAAACACTATAACTTACACACAACTCAGAGCTGGAAGGAGGAATTCATCCAAGCTAAGATATACTGCCAGTTGAGAGGTGTAGAACTCTTATTCAAAACTATATAAAGTCCCGATTGTCTCAAAAGAGTCTCAGAAGGGGTATCAATAATTACCTCTATGCCATCTTCACCTATTTTATTATTTACAGTTATATGTCAAGTCATATATCAAAAGCAAAATAACAGCTCTATGAACTATGGAATAAAGAACGATGTTTACTGGCTTCCAGTTCAACTTATTTCACAGCAAGTTGTGATTCTTTGGGGGCAGAGTAGATGGGTACCCATAACTCAGACAGGTCTGTGTCTGCGTACATACATGCCTATATAGAAATGCATATACATATAGATAGACATTCCATTTCCCCTTTTTTCTTTTTCTAAATTGAACGTTGTTTATTAAGCTGCCACGATTTTTAAAATATCAACCTTATACAGAGCTCTATCACACATCCCTTTAATGATTCAATTTGGTCAAGAGCCAAAATTATCAAATAACATACTGGCAGCACAACTCTTAAAGAAGCAACTTGCCTCAGCGGCTTTACAGACATCCGATAAACACAGAAAGCAGAACATCAAGCTTATCCCTTTGCTTGGGTTGAAAAGCCAATGCCTGGAAATCCTGCACGATGAACCTTTACAAAGGAATCTGACAGATTCCAGAAACATCGCTAGGTTAGCCGTGAGGAGCAAACCGTGAAGTCATAGAATCACAGGGTTGGAAAGAACCATCTACACACACACCCCACACACACACACCCTGGGTCAACTCTGAAGTTGGCCTGACCAAGGCCATTTTGGAGGCTTCAGTGCTGCCATACTGGAGCTGAGGGATAGGGAGGGGGGAATAGAGATAGCTGGGGTTTTGTAGCCAAAACAAAATAGTTTCCCTTGTGAACCAAGGACGTTCCCACAGGGGGCTGAAGAAAGGAGGAGTGAAGTTTCCAAGCAACCGGACAGCACTGTGATTGGACCATGTGGCTGACTATTTGGGAAAGGGGCAATAACTTTTACTTTTAATCAGGTGAAAACCACGGGAACCTTTAGAGTCTGTTTTCACCAGTCTGTGCCAATATGATATATCCAATAAACCTCTTCTTTGAGGAACCTGCTTGCCTCGGAGTTCTGTTCACTATAGTTGTATTACTTGGAATCCTGACACACAGGTGTTGAAATCCAGACTTAAGCATCTCCAGCAGATACATGTCCAGCCTCTGTTTGACTACACAGAGTAAATTGCCCCTCCCCTCCTCTCTTGATAATCAACAAAACATCTTACAACAAAACATCTGAAAAAAAGATGAGCAGTTCTGCGCCAGAAGCCTCCGCAGGTTTACTTAGTCCTGCTATTTTCACTCTGACTAGCAAGGAGTGGTCTACATTCACGCCCCTCAATACCTCACTGCTTCTGGCAACTAGGCAAGTAATTAAATAGTCCTTTTTTAGGGTTGTCTCTCCTTTTGCTTACACATTCAATTGGAATGGTTTGGCTGGCCAGTCTTCACTGAGCCCAATTATCTCAGCCTGCCTAAGCAACATCCATCTCTTCCAACTGATGCCAAGATGTACTAAGACACAGCCAATCTACAAAAAGCCCCAGAAATATTTCTTGAAATCATTAAGTTCAGACAAAGCTACTCTGATTCACTTACTATACGTAACAATCCCTCCTCCCAATAATTTTGCTTTGTAGTAAAAACATTACTTACTCTTCCTATTTCTGCAGTCCAAGAGACAACAATTGTGTTTGGTACCGTTGTGGACAGTCGCACCAGTGAAGTAATGTTGATTGGCCTGCTTGGTCGCTTTGGTTCAACCCCGTTTTTAGTTGGAGGAAGGTAGCCCTGAAACACCAGAACTCAAGTTACCGCTATAAAAATGACCACGCAATGCCTTCCTTTCCATGACCTTGCCCAAGCCCACGTCAATATTTGAAGTAGGTCGTTATGTCCCTTTTGTTGGTAGGGAATTAAGATGAGATCCTTACACCCCTAACTTCCCTTTATGGGATAGGTTGATAGAGATTAACAGATAACCAAAACTAGTCAAAGGCCAGCTAGTTCATTTCATACTACAAAAAGGCCAAGGAAGAGAAGAAAGTCAACCGAAAGGGATATGTTATGTCAGAAAAATCAAGTTGTTGTGCTTTTGTTTAATTTTTCAAAATCCCACTTTATATATACAGAGGACTTGAAACAGATGAGCTGACCAACCTTGCCTAGTTCAAAAGCTAAACCAGATCAGGTTTCATTGGTACTTAGTCGCAAAAAAAGGTTCAATGAACATCTCCACGAAGTCACCGGGAGGTGAGCATAACTCATTGGAGACCAATTTGTACAGGATGAGAGACCCATAGGTCACCCCAGGGCAGTAGGCTAAACTGGAAAGTAAAACTAAAGAATCCTATAAGAAGGGAATGGTAACCACTCCCATCCTGTTGACTAAAAAAGTCATCAACTAGTCATGTGTGTAATATCACCAGAAATTGACCTTGACTCCCAGGAGACTTTGCCTCAAAAGAACTGTAAGCAGAAGAGACAGAATAACTCAAGTGACTTCTGCATATCAACGAAGGTAGCACTGGATGAAAAGATCACCATAAGGACGATTATGCCACAAACCATCCATAGTTCCCACATGGATTATTTTATGACAAAGAAGACTACAATATTCATATTTGGGGAGATACTTACAGGAAGGCTACATGGTTTTCCGTTAACTTTCACACAAAGATTTGGCGGGAAGTGATCTTCTTGTGGGCAACTCGTTTCAGATAAGCAAAACCTAAGGATATTACAAAGTTCAGTTATATGCTATATTTTATTTATTTTAATCCCATAAAAATAACTAAAGTTGGCAAACATACCTAATATTCTTTCCTCCCCTATTTGCCCCCAACAATAATCCTGTTATTATAGATATAACGTGTATATATAGGTATGCATATAATGAATGACATTTAGTAATATTGTGTGCAAAGATTTCAGTATTTAAGAGACAGAGATCTTTAATATGGATCATAATCGCCTGTGAGTCACTGTGCAGGTAGTCCTCGACTTATGACAATGGGGCCCAAACTTTCTGTTGCTAAGTAAAACATTTCTTAAGTGAGTTTTGCCTCATTTTACGACCTTTCTTGCCACAGTTAAGTGAATCAGTGTAGTTGTTAAGTTAGTAACAGGGTTGTTAAGTGAATCTGGCTTCCGCATTGACTTTGCTGGTCAGAAGGTGATCACGTGACCCCGGGACACTGTGACTATCATAAATATGAACCAGTTGCCAAGCATGTGAATTTTGATCTTGTGACCCTGGGGATGCTGCAAGGCTCCTTCTCGTAAGTGTGAAAAACGGTCATAAGTCCCTTTTTCAGTGCCGTTGTAACTTCAAACGGTAAATGAACCGTTATAAATCGAGGACTCCCTGTATTATCCTATCATACCAAGATTGGAGGGTGGCATATTATCTCTCTTGCAGATATTGCAGATATATACAGAAGCCCAGAAGATAGTTTTAAAGCCTCTCTAGGCTCCGTGCTCCCTCTGTCTTCTCTTTGCGACCGCACATAAAAACAGGCAAGTTATCGAGGGAATGACCGACACTGCCAAGGCAGCCATAACACCGGGGCAAGTAGAAGATATCTGGACTTCAGCATCCTACGCTCCAGATATCCAACTCCTATGCTGGCTGGGGAATTCCGGGAGTTGAAGTCCAGACATCTTCCACTTGCCAAGGCTGAGAAACGCTGACGTAGACCACAATTCCAAACATGCTTAGTGATTAAATGCTGGAGAATCCTGGCTTAGGTATCTTCTTAGGTTATTGATGTTGACCTTGGTTTTCTTAGATAAAGACTAAGGTAGAAGTATAAAAAAAAAACCAATGCTACAGTTTGGAAAAGGAAAGTATATGTCGAATATCTCAACGGTGCTCATTTCTTCCAAAGGCAACTGGGCTGTTTTCTTCCTTTGAGGAAGAAGATGAAAATATTCAGGTGACCCCGAGGTCATAAATAAACCCCGTGGCTTCAATAGCTCTCAGAGAGGGTGCTAGCAGACCAGAGACGGCCACATCTCCCCATCATCCTTTCCAAGGCTATCCTTCCACTCCCCCCTCCCGCCATCAGAACGGATGAAGCTTCTTGGATGAGAAGCGAAACGTTTTCTTCTTCTTCCGCAAGGAAAAAACAACCCAGTTGCCTTCTGAAGAAAAAAACAACACACCCTTTTATGACAACTATGACCTGGATGACTGAGAATCTCCACAGACATTTATATGTAAAATAGCTGATCTTAATACTTTTACTACTTATATTTTCTCTGGAACCAAAAAAAAAAAATCTAAGACGTTTGCTTTTTAAGTTATATCAGGCAATAATAAATCTATTCAGAGTTTAAGCCGATATTAGAATTATTTGAGTAGCAAGGAATGGATTCATTTGTGTTCAGTTGCAGATTGAACCACCTCAGCATTCATGCACTGGAGGGAATGTGCAGGCGAGGCTGAAACAGAATTTGGGATTTAAGAGTTCAGAAGGCTTTTCCTTCTCCTCTTCCGTGCCCTGGCCTCAGGAAGGGCACTCAAAGCTTCCATCAGGCATCCAAATAGGTCTTTTCAAAGGGCTTTAATGTGAGGTTAGCTTTGCATGAAATTCGGCTGTGGGTCTCAGGCAGTTGTCAATCCTCCCTTCAAGTAGCCACCCAAAATCTAAATAAACTCATTCCAGAAAGAACCAAAGGTTTTCCCTGCTTATTCAAAGCCCATTGCAAGGCAGGGACCCTCTTGATTTAAATAGTGGACAGCGGTGGGGCACATGAAAAACAACCCTTTTCTAAAAGCAGCCCATGTGCCCCAGAGCCCAGTGGGACCCTTGTGGGGAGATGGGTGGGATTACTTCAGGTGCACTCCATGATTCCCTGCCATCAACCAATCACTGGCTCAAGGGGAAAAAAAGCACATGAGAAATGGGTCCTCCATCAGGTAGTTTCTACCTGCAAGCCAAGTTCTGGGTCAGGCCAAGGAAGTCTGCACACAATTCCAGCAACTACAGCTAAGGATATAGCTAAACACCGTGTTCCTCTTCCACCCAAGCCTTGCTGTGAAAACAGCCACGTTTTATAGGTAAGGGAACCATCCAGCGTCTTTCACATTCTTTGGGAATTTTTGCTGCTACATCAGTTCATCCTGAAGTGAGATTCTCCAGCTTAGAGAGTAGCTCCACTCTACTTCCAATTAGGTATTTCTGGTCAATGCTTATTCTGAAACACAGCCCGAGCCAGAGTCTCCTCTAGGGTCTGAGGAGATGCCAATCCAAGATGTTGGCAAAATAGGAGCCAGGTCTCGAGGGACATAATTCTGCCTGCAGAATTCATGGTGGTTACAAATTAGATACAGGTACTTTCTCATTTAGTGGTCGCACTTGAGACTGGCAACTTGGTTGTTAAATAAAGTGGTCACTGAGTGCAACCGTTATGACTTTTTGAGTTTTCCTTTGCTTTACAGAACTGCAAAGGTTTTCATCATTGTTGTAACTGTGAACAGTCACTAAACAGTCATTAAACAAGGACTGCCTGTACTTAATTATAACCCAATAAATAAGCAGGCTTATTTATTTATATTCAAGGGAAGAAAGGTGAGTTATGCTTAGATCTTCACTTAACAATCTTCTTTTGTGCTGAGCTTGAAACTTCAGTATGGATTTAAACATCAAAATTGCTAGGAAAATTACTAAGACTGAAAGAGCTTACAGATAAACCCCATCACTACAACTGAGTGTAAATTTAAAAAGAGCCACTGATCTGCATCGAGCACTGCCAGTTGCTCCTACATCCTTTTCTTGAAGGTAGAGACAGCCTATGGAGGAACAAGCCCTCCGGCAGCACATTAATCAGGGAAAAACGCAGCTTCTCCGCTGCAGCTAAATTTGAAAGCAACTGGTGAAGGAATGGAGCTTTATTTGCTGTTACACACTTTGGTGTCTGTTAGATCCACTGGATAAATACCCCAGCTAGAATAGGCACAATATGTAGACTGAAGATGAACAACTAGATAGGATAAGGTGTGGGATGACTGGCTCATACTATAGAGTAGAAGAGAAAAAGGTAAGGGAAACCGAATAAAATTATGCAGGGAACATTTATATGTATACTCACTATCGGTTTGCATAATTTAAGCTGGTTATAGACACAATATTTGGCACAGAATGTGAAGGAGAAGGGAGACACCATATTGCAATTGGATTATAGGAAAAGCAATTACCTTAACTGGACCTGCACAGTGAAATCACATTTGGTTCCAGAAATATCCCTAATAAAGACATTAGACATTGATTAAATACAGTTCGTTAAAATAATCCATGACATCACTTAAACACATAAAGCTTGCAACAGAATATGCCAACACCCAACTCTGTTGAAATGCACTGCAAAAATGGCACATTTTTATCAGATCCAAGCTTCATCCTCCTCCTTCAAGCCCCTTCCCACTTGCTGAACAGAATACATTGACAAATAGCATTTATATGGTTCTGACATCATTTTAAATTATGAAAATGCACATACTCTGATCCTGGGGGTCAGGGCACTCCTGCGCCTCCCAGTTAGCAGCAGAGCGTGGGCAACAGTACATTGACTTGCAAACAGCCTGCATAGAACAGCATGGCCACACTTGGCGCAAAATTGTGTTTTGATTGCACTTGTGGCGTATGTGGCCCAGATTTGTGAACTACTAGATATCTAAGAGGAAAGATTACAAAAATTAAGTGCAGAGATCCCAGGAATGGCAAAGCAAGTGTGAAAATGCCACTCAGACAGTTTTTGTCTGGTTGTTGTATCAGCCCTTGGCAAGCATCTACAAGGAGAAAAGATGAGGCAGCATAAGGCAATGTGCCCCCATGCATTTTATCTTCAAAAGCCAGGTTGGGGAAAACGGGCCTATCACATTTATGAAAATCACTGACTGGATTATGGAAACACAAAGACCCTCTGGACAGGAGGAACAAAAACCTTGGAACATCCACAATCAGAAGCCGGTGCACGTATCTCTAGATATATAAGTAGCCGTGTGCTTGTGCATAGCAAGAGAGATTTGGACCAAATTAAAGAGCATTTACCATGAAAAGAACATAGGTTCTACTGTGCATCCTATGGAAAGAATGTACTCTTTAAGAATGCAAGAATCTAGTATCACGTGAGCCAAAAACTTGATTTGAGGAGGCTACTTAAAAATAATGGCACGAATTGCCAGATGAAGTTACGGCTGCTTTCCTTTTGCTGGGTCTGCTCTAACATTTTAATGTACCAAAATCAGATCCAAAATCCATGAGCAGGAATCTCAAATGGGAACAGAGAAGTTAACTGAGCAAATAGAAACCTCTATTTTGAAATCTAAAAAAAAATCCTGTTTATTACGCAAAAGCCAACTGTGACATAACTAACCAAGAAGCCTCTCTCTCTCTCTCTCTCTCTCTCTCTCTCTCTCTCTCTCTCTCTCTCTCTCTCTCAAGAGAATGAGACATGGGCAGCACAGGAAGAGGCTTAAGAAAATGGTGGAGCCCAGAGAGTGGGAAATGACTGCATCCTCAGAAAAAGAAGGGGAAGTTCCAGAGAAATCTGACGGATAGATTAATCAAGGATGCTGGCAAGAATTCAGTTTACTTGGATAGAGAAGCAACTGCTCCAAACTTTAAAAATAAAAAGATTTCTTTGTTGATCTTGACAGAAGCTGCAAAGGGCAGATTGCACTGTCAAGGAAGTCTGCAAAGACTCTAATAAAAGCAGCAATGGATTTGCATGTTAAGAATGTACTGTACTCACCAGATTTGGATTCCAATTTACTATGTGTTGCTTATGTAGTCCTAAAGGGATAACTGAGTGGGATTTGTTGATGGAGATTGTTCAGTAACAAGTAAGGCTGGAGATTCATTGATGAAAGGATCAAAGTTTGAACCTAGATTTTTCAGAGAGCATTCCCCAAGGATCTCAGAATTTTCTGAAAAGCCAACTGAGCTTATGAAGTTCATGAAACAATGCAAATGGAGAAACTGAACTCTGGCACAGGAACCAGACCACTAAAATATAAAGCAAACCAGACCGAAACAGAGAAGAACTGGCCATACAATTCAAAACTGCAACTGAAAAACGGCCAATCAGTGCTGATCTATGTGTTTACATTGAAATATCCTCAAAAACGACATACAAAATATGTAACCAGCATGGAAAATCTAGAAAATGAAGCATAGCAGCAAGATAAGTGGCTAAGAAAATCTATAATGCTCTCTGATACACTGATCACTGAGTCAAATGGAGAAAACAAGCGTCTGTAATTTCTTGGTTGAAGGATGCTACAGTATTTTTGCCATTTCTATCTGATAAAGAAGAGAATTTCAGACAATTTGTTGCTTGTGTAAGAAATAAATACATCTGAAAAAAAAAGCCATTTTTAATAATGGATCAAAATGTATAAAGACCAGATCTATGATTATTTAAATAACAATGAGATTGATAAGAAACACATCTCCTTTATAACAGAATATGAATATATATATATGAAAGAATTGTTGATCGTTGGACATGTGTTTGAACTATGCAAATTGATTCAAGCCCCAGTCAAAGTGATGGAGAGAAACTATTTCAACAGCTAACATCCAAACAGACTACCCACTTTTTTTTTTAAAGGCACTCCTTATAAACTGTGGCTCATCAGAGGACCCAGTATAAATCACACTGATATGCTTTGACCTAAAACAGATCAAACATGCTGGATGGGGAATTCTGGGAGTGGACGTCCATACATCTTCAAGTGACCAAGATTGAAAAACAATGACCTAAAGAATATGTTTACTTTCTCAAAGCAAAATGTAAGAAACTGGACTGTAGAACAGAACAGGGCACCCTGAGTGCATCTGCAACTAGCATAAAGGACTACAGACGCCTGGACCATCCACGCAGAAGGTGAAACTGTGGTTTATTCTGATGACAGTAAATCATCAGACTAAGGCCAGCTGGAGTCAGGATTTGAACCCAGTAACCACCAGTTGCCATCCCTTCCACAGTACAGTAGTCCTCGGCTTACGACCACAATTGAGCCCACTATTTCTCTGGTTAACTGAGACATTGGTTAAGTCCGTTTTGTCCCATTTTACGATCTTTCTTGCCACAGATGTTAAGTGAATCACTGCGGTTGATAAGTTAGTCATCTAGTTGTTAAGAAAATCTGGCTCCCCCGTTGATTTTGCTCGTCAAAAGGTTGCAAAAGGTGATCGCGGGACCTTGGGACACTGCAACGGTCGTAAGTATGAACTAATTGCCAAGCATCTAAATTCTGATCGCATGATCATGGGGAGGCTTCAAAGGTCGTAGCTGTGAAAAATGACCGCAAGTCTCTTTCTTCAGTGCCATTGTAACTTTTGAGCGGTCACTAAATGAACTGTTGGAAGTCGAGGACTGCCTGAAGTCCTTCTCTCTAATTTCAAACCAGCCTTATTGAGGGTGTCAAAGCTGAGGCTGATGAAGAAGAAGCCACAAGTAGCAGGTGAACATAAGGCATTCACAGAGATCCAGCACAGGGACAGACACTCCGATCGAGCAGGAGGGGATGCAAGAATCAGAGGGGAAGGGAGCTGGCGCAAAGCTGCAAGGCAAGAGTGGTGTCCCTTGTGGAACTCCCTGCGGCTGATTTGAAGTTTACACTTTCAACAAGCAGCAACTCTGAACTAATTGGACACAAACAGGATCAAAGGCACTTGTTCCTCTATTATGGCAGACCGATCAGTTAGTCCAGCAGAAGGAAAGGTATAAAACCACTGTTCTCCACTGAGACTGAATATGTTTTAGTTAGTGAGGTCAGCCACAAAGCCAGGTGGAGCTGAAGGGCTGACACCAGGTGGCTGTATAAATTGCTACCTGACTTTGAAGCTAATGAAGCCATGTCTGTAGCAATCTTTACAGACACACATCTGATTTTCACAAAAAGAAAGGATTAATTTAAGAGTAAAGGACATTCATGTTATAGGTGTGACATAAAGAGCTATTTGATGTGAGGCAGTGTGCTACGGAGCCAAAGGTGGCTAATGCAGTGACTTTTTTCCCCTCCTTCCTCTCTTCAAGGTATAGTTTAGATAGAAATGACATGATATACAATGATGGACGTTGAGACTCTGGAAAGAGTGCAAAGAAGAGCAACAAGGATGATGAGGGGGCTGGAGGCCAAAACATACAAAGAACAGTGGCTGGAATCGGGTATGTCTAGTTTGATGAAAAGAAGGTCTAGGGTCGACATGATAGCAGTCTTCCAAAATATAAGGGGCAACAAGGAACAAAGGAGGAGGGGCCAGCCTATTCTCCAAAGCACCTGAAAGCAGGACAAGGAGCAATGGATGGAAACTCATTAAGGAAAGATCCAATCTAGAACCAAGGTGAAATTTCCTGACAATTAATCAGTGAAACGACTTGCCTCCGGAAGTTGTGGGTGCTCCAACACTGGCAGTCTTTAAGAAGAGACTAGACAGTCACTGGTCTGAAATGGTGTACGGATTCCTGCCTGAGCAGAAGGCTGGACTAGAAGACCTCCAATGTCCCTTCCAACTCTGCTCTTCTGTTACTCTGACATGTATTTCTTAATCTTTTTACTTCCAAGGGACCTTAATGCTAAGTCTGTTCCCATTGATCAGCAGCTGGGCTAAGCTCATTCTCTGCACCCAAAACAACCCTATTATGAATGATTTCCTTTTCAAATGAGATGTTCTGCAACAATTTCTCAGTATTCTTCAGCTGATGTTCAGGAGGAACGCATCCTCAGAAAGGGCTCCTGTTAACTTCAAATTTCCAATAATTCAGAACCAGAGTCTTCAAGTTAAACGTATTCTCCAAATTCCCAGCATATCAGAATGATGCCCATGCATATACTATTTAAAGTCCCTCTCATCTAGCTCCATCTCCAAATCTTTATTCCAGAGGTGTCCAACTCGATTTCATTGTTGGCTGAATCAGGGTTGTGTTTGACCTCAAGAGGGGGTAGGGGGGCGTGGCTGGGGTATGTGTGGCCAGCATGGCACTTGTG
>JANHFL010000363.1:8131-19730 GCA_032468155.1 Oxyrhabdium leporinum
ATTTGAACCGCTAGATTGAATCAGCAGAAGTGGCCTGCAGTTCAACACTCTAACCACTGCGCCACCTAGGCTCCTTTCATGAATATTTTAATAATTAATATTAATTTAAATATTAATATTAATATTTATTTTCATAAATATTTTATGAATATTTCTTTGCTTTAATCTGTTGTAGTGAGTGTGATGCACATCAAAATATAGCCAAAATTAAGCCCCATTCCATAGCATGAATAATTGGAATATGATCATCAAAACATTACTTCACTTCAGTTCTGGACTCCATACAGCTGACCGCACAAATATTAAGTAATTACAATACCTTAACTGTATAATTTTAAAAAAGCTGTATTTTTTATGGAAGCAAGAAAGCCTTCAAGTCTGTTTAGGGTATTAACTCAGTGAAATGTGCAGCATTACTTCGTAATGAAATGTCTACACATAAATATGGACTACATTATGAATGTCTATATGCTTTAATCAGGGAATGAACATATTAAATGCTTTAACCAAGCAATGAACATATTAAGGCATTCACAGATAACATTTATTGAGTATTTTCAATTAGCCCCACCTTACATCAAATTACTCAAATTTCCTTAGCCACTGATCTTCGCAGAGGAAAAGCCTTCTAACCTGTAACTGTAAATACGTATGACCAGGTTCCTGGATCAAGTTCCTGATAAGGCAGGTATCTTACTCCCATAGAAGCCAAATTGTATGTACTGTATACAGTTATACTTCCTTGCAGATTTTCATATGATATGTATATTGGTATGAAGAGGACAGTATTGTTAGCAGAGATGAGATTTAATGAGATCAGGGTACTCTCATAGTGAATACCTTTTTAAAAGAACCCAATAGAGCTATAAAGTGACTGATGTCCCTCTCGGGTACAGGAGATCGCCTTATGGTAATAGAAAAGTTGATAGTTATTAAAACAGGAAAACAGATGCAGTCTTTTTCCAAAAAATGGCAAGCTTCTTGCTGCCTAATTTTTTTTAAAAAATGAAATGAACAGTTTTTCTCCTTTAAATTGCATATTTGAATATGATCATCAAAACATTTCTATAGTTCTCTCTATTCTCTAGCGCAGTTCCCAGAATTCGTGTGTTGTAAACTTTAACCTTCCTTCTAATTAATGCTGTCATTTAGTTATTTGTTGCTTGTTCCTTGGATTTACTGTTTCTAGACTAGAAGAAGGGAAGACTGACACCATGTACTCTTCAGCATGGCCTGAAGGTTTATATGGCAATCAGGTTTAAAACTGGAAGAACATACAGTAGTACTATGAATTCTTCTTTCATTGGTAAAATCTGCTTCATTTTCTTCCTTCCTGCTTGCCTTCCTTCCTAGGTTGTGCAATGATGCCAAAGCAAAATCTGTGTCTGATATTTTTTTTTCACCATTAGATAAAAATTATTGCTGGTCTGATTGATAACACTTGCTCCATTAATCTTAAATGACTCTTTTACAATAATTTGCCAAAGTAAGTTTTCATGAGTTTGAAAACACTAGAAACACTAATAAAGGAGAATATTTGTAGCTCAGAGTTGAAATGAGGGGTCCTTGGTGCTCTCTGAGCTTGCTTGTTTTCTTGCAGATATTTCATTACCCTACCCTATCAGTCTTGGTAAGGAGTGCTGTTTGCTGTCAGTTCATATTCTGGTGAGTTGTCTGTGTGAGTAGAGCTGATCTAGAAACACTGATATGTCTTCCTTCTTTCTTGCTGGAAAGAGACCTAGACTTCCAGGGGCATAAATTAGTTAACTAAGACATGTCTCTAATGGGAAAAACATTGCAAAACATCATGTGATGGCGTGTTTGATACCTGTGTCATAGCAGAATGCATTCCAAGAGGAAAAACCTGAAAAACTGTGATTCAAATTCAAAGTAAAGTTGCTATTGCAACAATGTAATATCTATCAGATGCGGCTTGTAGTTATTTGTGTTATCATGATTCAGTTCAAAGAACTTCCCTAGATGAGTTTTACTAGACAATTGAAGTTGTTCTTTGTCTTCCTCTTCCTCCCACCACGGTGGATAGGACTTGCCTAGGATTTGAACTCACAATAAAAATTGAGCTCACCACTAGAAAATGACTAAGCCAGGTGCTCTGCTTAGAGTTGGGAACTGAGTCCTTCCTCTCCTCTAGTTAAGAATGTTTAAAGTTTTGAAAATGAAGAAGCTTTGGCTGCCAGAAATTAGTAGACTGGTCCCATCTTAGGACTCAGGAGGTCTCACGATTCTACTTTTAAATTGTCTCTGACAGCTTCCTACAACTCAATGGAGCTGGCATGGATTTTAAACTGTTCTGAGGTGAGAATGGCAATGCGCAACATTGTGCTAAAAAAAAGCAATTAAATTAAAATATCATCAGCATTATTATGCCATATAGAAACAGAGGGGGAGGGCATCATGGTCAAGAAATGACACCACAAGTTGTGGCAAAGAGAAGAGATGAAGAAATGGAGGAAGAAAGGGCTGCATGTTACTAGATTCACAAGAAAAAGTACAGAATGAGGAGACAAGGAAAGATGGAGGAGGGTAGAGAAGATCAACTTGAGAACATGTGGCAAACATTAATTATTGTGAGAGTTCCTTAACATGGCGATACCACCTTCAACAGCATTACCTGAAAGAGAAAGAATGAAGCAAAATGCATGACTTGCAGAATGTAATATTTCTGCTGATGTTTGTTCTAGAACCAAAATCTGATGTCACCGTCATGCATTCCTATTTCCCAAAGAAACCACCAATTTCTGCTGCATGAAGGGAAAATATCAAGATAGACAATTTGCAACTTTTACCTAAAGAACTCAGTTTTTATAGCAGTGATGAACCTATTGCAAATGGGTTCAGGAAGAACATCAGACAATACAACTGCCTCTTCCAAATGATGGTTTTTGGTGCCAAAAAATTCCTTCCAACGAACAATGGAGGGAATCTTTCTGTGATTATTCAAGGGCAAATCCATCATTACATCGGATATTTAATGCCAGATCCCAACCAGCAAGCCAAATTTATTCAAATTTATTTAATGGATCCTTGCTAAAACAAACAAATGGGACAATTCATTAAAATGGAGGCAATCGGGATTTATTGAACAAACTGTAATACAACAGATATAAGCAGAAGGAATTTATATTACGCAATGAATCCCTGTTAAGTAATGAGGAAAGAGCAGTATATGACTATGGGCCTAAGTGCTTAAAAAGCAGTTCTTCAGTACTTATTCTTCAATGATTTTCAGTGATGCACAAAAGGAATGGGAAAGACATCATCCCTGACCTGCATAGCAATTCTCATGCGCCTCTAAGCATCCCCAGGCACCCTTCCTGACCTACACCATCACCCTATGTACCCTCCTCCCACCAGCATGGTACCACTCATCCTCTGCCGCAACCCCTCCTACTCCATTTATAATCTCCACTGCCACTAGAATGCCCTATTTAACCCATGCGGCTCCTCTTACAATTCTCCTTAACTCCCATGCACCTTTTTTGACCCTTGCTACTCCCAGGTGTGTTCTACCCCACCCACATAGCACCCACCTCTCACACATATTCCATGGATCCTTCCTGACTCATACTGCCCACTTATGTGCCCTCCCTAACTCACACATTTCTTGCACATAACTATGTATCCTTCCAGACTTATGCAGCACTCAAATACACTCACATGGATATTTTCTTCTTTAATTTTAAAACCCAAACAATAGTAAACTGTCTCTAGTCATTTTATTTCCCTATTTAGGTAAGGAAATATCTCTGAAAGAATCTCCCAATGGGTGAGTGGTTGTCTAGAATTATAAATTAAATAATGCACTACATGCAAATCAGCCTAGAGGACTCAAACTCATAGAGTACATAACAGAATCAGCTACATGCCATCACCATAGACCTGGTGACGCAATGGTTAGAATGCAGTATTGCAGGCTAATTCTGCTGACTGCCAGCAGTTCAATCCTGACCAGCTCAAGGTTGATTTAGCTTTTCATCCTTCTGAGATTGGTTAAATGAGGGCCCAGATTGTTGGGGGCAATATGCTGACTCTGTAAACCACTTAGATAGGACTGTGAAGCAGTGTATAAGTCTAAGTGCCACAGCAGTTTTGAGACACAGAAACAGATGGGAATATGTGATAAGGTGCACAGGCCACACATACATTAGAAACAATTTCTTTTTGTTCATTTGTGTTTTTATCAAATCCTTAGGGAAAGAAACAAGTTAGAAATAACTATGCGTGGTTCAAGGACAAAGCTGTCCTTTTCCTGAGTTAACCATTGCCTGTTCCTAATAAGGTAAGCAGGAAGATGATATATGTAATCAGTGATATACTTTTGTTTGCATATAAATTTTGACTTCTGTTCAGAAAAGTCTATGATTGCAAATCAGTAAAATTTCAAGTCAGTTTTCAGCTATTTGGTTTTACCGCCTAAAATTGAGATTAAGAAGATTTTTCCCAGAAGGCACATATGCACATTAAAGCATGAAAATACATATATGTACAGATAGAAAATTTAGCTTTTGCATGTCCCCTGCTTTTCCTCAAGTGTTGCAGCCTTTAGCACAGGTCTTTCTCAGTGGTTTGGTGATTTTAACTCTTGCTTAGTATGAAGAATATTCCTATTCTGAAACCCAGCAAAGTTTTTTCAAGTATGATTTTTCTTTCCTCAAACTTCTTCCTTCTATCTATGCAAATAGCTCAGAGAAAAAAAAGAAATTGAAAAAAGAAATCCTCCCAGGTTTCAAATCAGGAATGTGCTACATGTCAAGCAAATGTTACAACCACTATACTACTGACAAGGAACTATGTATAGAGTGGCTGCAGCAAACCATCTTGAGGAAAAACTGAGAAAATGGGGTGATGGGACTTTTCCAGCTGTGCACAGTAACCAGGGGTGGGCTGCTATGGGTTTGGACGGACCCATAGCGAAGATTCTGCAAGGTTCAGAATAGCATGTCAACCAGCTTGGCTAATTCCCCTCCTATTGCATGGAAGAGAGTTGTCTTCCAAGATAAGGAAGATTCGAAGAAGCCAAAAGTTAGTACAGATAATCCTTGGATTAGGACCACAACTGAGCCCAAAATTTCTGTTGCTAAGTGAGACTTTTGTTAAGTAAATTTTGCCCCATTTTATGACCTTTCTTGACATATTTGTTTAGTGACTCATTGAAGTTATTAAGTTAGTAACACATTTGTTAAGCGAATATGGTTTCCAATATTGACTTTGCTTGTCTGAAGGTTGCAAAAGGGGATCACATGACACCAGGATACTGCAACCGTCATAAAGATGAATCAGTTGCTGAGCGTCTGAATTTTGATCAAGTAATCATTGAGATACTGCAATGGTTGTAAGTGTGAAAAGTGGTCATGTCACCTTTTCAGTGCAATTGTAACTTTGAACAGTCACTAAATGAACTGTTGTAAGTTGAAGACTACCTGTACTGGAAAATCAAATTACATCTCTACAAAAATATGCTGTAGGTGATTTTTTTTTAAAAAAATGCTTCTTGGGAACATAGATAAAAAATGAAGAATGCAATGACTTCTGAAAAATTGACAATTTGCACACTGAATGGAATGTTATTTTATAAAGAAAAGAAGATGCTTTGGAGAGAGTGGTTGAACTAATGGCAGGTGGTTGGAATAATAGATATGGTTGAAGGAGGTCACATTTCTGCAATTTAAAATCTCAACAAAATTGGTTATTATTGTTAACTGCCATTTTACATTTATATAAACTCAATCTGTATTAAATATATTTTGTAGTTGAATATGGTATATTAGTGACCTGACAACTTTTTATATGAATTTTAAAACTGTGTACTGTTACATGTGTACATTACACAATGGTAAAAATGTAGGATGATGTGCAAATAAAAAACTATTCTTCATCTTCTCTGCTCCCAAATTAATGAGCAAAAAAGCAACATATAAATGTTTTTAATGTAATGAGTAATGATACAGTTTCAAACTAATGTATTCAGAACCTACGCTTTAGGTTCCAGTAATGTGGCTATATATGAATACGGCTCGCAGAAAGTCTTTAGGTTTTTCTGAAATAGATTTTTAAAAATTCATGCACTTGCTGTTTGATGCCATGACTCGGATTTGAACCGAGGTTGCTGCGGCCACAACGCAGAGTACTAACCACTATACGATCATGGCTGGCTGGCTCTGTTTTGCTCCAAACAGCTCTTCTTTACAGTTGCAGTGGGAATTGGCCAGAGCCTGTGAGATGAGAAACACGGACAAACAGTTTGATAATACTGCTGATCTCAAAAATCTCAGAACCTGGTTCTTTTTTTCCACTTGTGCTTCTTTCTGTTATCAGCCAAATACAGTTTAAAAAAAACCCAACCCTTTGCTATGATTGCACTGGAAAATATGAGCCTCTTCAAGAACCAAAATATTCTTCCTACAGTGGGAACAAACTAGTTTAGGATGCAAGAAATCAAATCATATATGCAGTGGGAATCATCTATGCAGTTCAGGAGTGAGGATTTGTGATCTTCCAAAACTCTTCCCCAATAAAGGAGAATATTTGTAGTTCAGGGTTGAAATGAGGAGTCCTTGGTACTCTCTGAGTTTGGTTGTTTTCTTGCAGATGTTTCATTACCCTAACTAGGTAACATCGTGCTAGTGCTGATGATGTTACCTAGTTAGGGTAATGAAACGTTTGCCCAAATTAGACACCCTTCCAATGTGTAGATTTCAAACCCCAGACTCCTCAGGCAATTCTAGAGCATGACAAGTCTGGGGAAAGGCTCTAGATATTATTGCAATATACGTTTGGGGCATTGCTGGCAACTGCAATTTAGTGACATCCCTAGGGTCATAATTTCCAAACTCCTAATCTATACCAGAAATTCAGACTATAGATTTCTTGCTTCAATGGAATTTGCCAGCAAGCTTCTTTTTCAGAAAAAAAAGTGCCCAATGGTTGCACCTGCAAAGAGTGGGCAGGTTTTGCCGTATGGACAAAGCAAGGAACAAGCCAGGATTTGGGTCTTTCCTAACCATGGCACAAATGTGCCCTGGCATTCCCTTTTCTTATGACATTATTTTATTAAATTTGTAAGACCATTCAATTGTATAAGAATTTATATTTTGATCTTATTTCCCAACCCATGATAAGATGACTTTAAGTTATCTTTAGTCATATTGATGTTAACGTGGTATTTTCTTCCTTATCCTTAATACTGTCTAAACCAAACCTCAAGGTGTATAAAATCTGCCTAATCTTTGTCGTTGACTATTCTGGAGATAGGTTGGGACCCTATAGTGGCTTGAAATAGAACCAATGGAAACAGAATAGAGATCTGAAACAAGCACAGCAAATTTCATGAGTAGAGATTTTCTGCCAGTTGAAGGATGGGTAAATAACACTCATCCAGCTGTCGTAAGAAGCCATTGGACCTTGATATCTGGAGTGGGAGCCAGTCTGACTTCAATAATTTGGTGCAAATTTCTAAAGTTCCCGGAGAGCTGTTTGTCATTTCCTGAAAGAAGAAATAAATCTATTAAAAATGGTTGGTTCACACTGAGGTTCAAATTCAAGTCAGGGATATTGTGGACTTAACAAACATGATTAAACATGTGAAGAAAGTTAGCATCCACCCCTCTTAGAAGAATGAAACATTTTAGGAAATATTAAAAAGGCAGAATATTATATTTCCCTGGATGAGAAAAGGAGAAACAGGTTTTTAAAGACAAAGAGCAGCTCCCTGCCCCCAGCACATTAAGACTGGGCCAGCCTATCTACAAGACAATTAGACCTTCAGCTCCAGGCTGATGGGATTAAGACATTACCCTCAGGACATAATAGGATTAGCCCTTCACCCATCTAGCAGCAGAGCTCACTACACGGCACCTGGGGATATTACATCACCCAGCACAGTTCAACCAGACTTATCTCAGACAAACTCCTAGGATTTGCACATGACCCCTATAGCAACCAATAGAATACCTGCCCTTGCCACAGGAACAGGAAGCTCAAAGGTAAGGCCCAAGAGAGGGTATAAATATACATGTCTTTCTCATCCATGTGGTCAGCTACCCAGGACTTCAAACTCATATGGTCCTGTTCACCATTAAACCATCCTTCCAAGCAGCCTCCATGTTTCCAATAACATTCTCCTCACTTGGAACTGAACCCAGATGGACATTTCTTCCGACATATTCTATCACTTCTAGCTTGAAACTGTGATGCTGATCCACAGACCACAGAAAGGCTGTAAAACAACAGAACTACAGTTTAACTGGGCTGAGCAAATTATAAGCAGAACATCTTGACCCAAAGGTGCTTTTTTTCATCTCCATATACAGGACATCTTGAATCTCCATAGATAGGACATCTTGAGTTACGTTGCAGCTGATGCCTTTGTTTATCTATTTAGAGGCTGAAGGAAGTGGAAAATTGGAAAATTAGAGCAAATCTCTTAGAAATCAAAAAGAACTGCAATCCTTCCTTCAGTGGACTGGGCTTTGAACCCAAGACTTCTTATATTCCAAAGTTGAATCACACTTGCAAGGCAAGCAGGACATTGCTATATTAAGAATTTTGTGTCAGCCTTAAAAAGTCTTAAAAAGAAAGTCTTAAGGACTTTCACCCTGAGATCTCACTGGCAGAATGTAACATACTTTGCTAATACAGCATCTTTCCCCTGTCTTTAGAGTGAGTGGCCTGAATTTTAGTGTGAGGCACCATGGCTAAGTTGGTTAAAGCACCTGTCTAGTAAACAGGAGATCCTGGGTTCGACTCCCAGTGGTGCCTTGGAAACCAAACCTTTTGATACTAAAAAGATGGATACAGCTGAACAGAGCACTGGTTCTTTTTTATTATTCCAAAGCAGAAAGAAAACCTGATTAACATTCTGGTTTTATATCGTGATTGAGATTAGAATTTTGAATGAAGTTCAAAGGCAGAGGCAATGAAGACTTTTAAACACCATCCCATAATTTTACAATCACAGCTGGGCCTGGGTAGGGAGTACATTTCTCTAATTAGTTTGTGGATGTCGAGGATGGCTAGATTTGTTAATTCAGCTCTGCCAGATACAAGGTATCTTTCTGATGATTATGGCTATAGCTTTTCATATCAAAAGCAAGAGTCATATCAATACACTAACAATCCAAGCATGATATTTTTTTTGCTTTGGAGGCTATACACCACCAATATTGAAAGATATGTATATATGTATGTAGGGCTGGCTTTAGGCTAAGGCTGAGTAGGCTCTGGCCTAGGGCACCAAATTTTAGGGGTGCCAACACCGCCCCTCCTTCAAGATCATTCTAAAAAGGGAATTTCTTATCTCAGTAGCATTGATGCCATCAGTTGGTGTCTTAGGGCACCACATTCCCTTAAGCTGCCATGGTATGTATGTATATTTCCGCATCACTGATGCCACAACTGACAATATGCCCAAGACAGTTAACATGCTTGACTGCTAAATAAGAGATTCTGAGTTTGATCCCCAGGAGTGACTTAGGGGATATTTCTTTGGTTCCTGGGGATCTGGCTGTGGATCTCTGCAGTTTTCTGAACTCATCTGATTGCTCACCAAGGAAGGAAAGAAAAGCATAAAAGTTCAGAGCTTATACTAGGATTCAGATAAATATCTAGGTTACTGGAATCCCAGTGCCAGAGGAAAAGATTTACTTTTGCACCTCCCAGTGTATGTTCCTATCATGCCAACTTGAATTGTAAATAAGCCCAACTTGAATTGTAAATTAGCCCAACTTGAATTGTAAATAAGCCAGGCAACACACCTAGGGCGATGACACTCAAGTGAAGTATCTGCCCCATAAGCAAGAGGTACTGGATTTGCTTTGGTACTAGTGTTCTGAATCATGTTGTAGCAATTTATCTCTTGTTCTGGGGAGGTTGGAAGCTTTTCCCCATTCCATGAAGTGGGAAAGAAAGACATTGAAATTCTGAGTTTTGTTGTGACTTGGATTTAAAGCAGCATGCTGTCTTGTCTTCTGGCAGGAACAAACTAAGAGTCATCAGTGGCTAACTGCGTTAGAGCTCCTAAATAGCAAACAAAGCATCTTTGGTTCAATTCTGGACAGTGCCTTAGAACTGAAATATTTTGGTTTGACAGTGCTTGATCAAGATCTCTGACATGAAAAATCTCCCCTCTCCACAATAGATACAATGACCATTATTTTCATTGGAATCCCTATATTGTAGGGTGTTTTAAGTTTACCCTTATTCCTTAAATTTCTTCCAAACACTCTGCAGTAAGATGGCAATGTAGCTGGCTCTGAACTGTTTTCTCCAGTTTCTGTTTTATATTAACATTTTTTCTATCTCTGTGGCCAAGGGATCTGGTTCCTCCAATGACCTCAGGCCACCACACAGCCACACATGAAAAGTCTAATCTTTGAGGTAGGAGCCTTGGGGATGGTTTCTTGGATTTTCAAAGCACAATTATAATAAAGCAAAACCTTTCTCAAATGTATGTGACATGAAAATCTCCTGCATTTACAAAGAAAGGGACAGCTAATACATAATATTTGTTTACAAATAAACTGTCTTGCTACTATCAGTTGTTTAAAACTTTTATATAGTAGCTTTCCCCAACTGGGTGCTTTCCAGATGTATGCGTTTATAATCCCCAGCATTACAATTCTCCAAATACATTCTCCGAACAGTAACATATCCTTAGAGAAAAGGCTATTCCGGGTGGAATGATGGGAATTTTAATCCAATTCATTAGGGAATTTTTCCACAGAACTTTAAGGCTGCCTCTTCACTTTTCTGAAGCCTGTTTCTGGAATTCAATTTGAGAAAAAAATATCAAACTAACTCTTCCGCATTCAGAGTCACAAGGCAGTGAGGACTGCAAGGTAAATTTACTTTAGCTAACCATTTTGATTTCCTAGGTTTGAATGGCTCGAGTACTGTAAGTAGTAAGAAAATGCAAGGCATTTTAAATTCTTTTTCTGTATGCTTCAAAGCCTCTGTTGCATTAGTAATGAATTCTCTCATTTACTGCAGTGCTGGGAGAGGAAGTAGGTAAACTCGGTCTCTCTTTTGCTTATATAGTCGGCAGCACACACCACACATTCATCCAGGAAGAAGAGAAGGAAAGTAATGGAAGATTAGGATTATCAGGTATTTGAAGGCAAAGGAGGACATGGATAACTGGAAAGGAAGGTCAAATAGGGAAAGCATGATTAAAGTGAAGGACCATTCAAAGCCCAGAAATGTCAAATGGCTATAGAAGGTGACCAATCAGAATGAGAACATTAGATGTTTGGAGTCCTGAAGAGAAGGATGGAAGGAAGGAAGGAAGGATATAGTAAGGACGTGGATTCCTAGGAGGGAGGAGGTGCATTTTAGAGGAGTAAGAAGCAACTCAGTTTAGAATTTATGTGTAAGAGAACGGAGCTGAAGACAGCCCCTTCCTGATAGTTCACAGAGTGTATTGTAGATGCAGATAACAGAGTGCTGAATCTGGAAAAATTTGGTCTATAGGAATGAAACAATAAATAACTCAGCTTGGGTGAATCACTGCGTATCATTTTTAATTTTGGGCTCGACGAAAGAAAGAAAGAAAGAAAGAAAGAAAGAAAGAAAGAAAGAAAGA
>JANHFL010000363.1:35128-45225 GCA_032468155.1 Oxyrhabdium leporinum
CTCTTCTCTTCTCTTCTCTTCTCTTCTCTTCTCTTCTCTTCTCTTCCCTTCCCTTCCCTTCCCTTCCCTTCCCTTCTGCATAGAAAAATCCCATTCAGTTGGTCCTAATATCTCCTTTCAAAGTCTTGTGAGGACATAAATGGCTTCTGAGCTGTTTGTGCAGAAAGACCCTTAGACCATAAACAAACCAAGAGACAATGGTATAGAGGAATGTTTCGGGTCCCATCAATTAGAGAACTATAGTTGGAGGTGAGCCTTCTTTACCCACCATCTGGGACATTCTCTCACCTGAAGTGAGGTTAGCTTCATCCCTATTAATGTTCTGAAAGTCCCTTAAAATCTGGCTATGTCATCAGGCCTAAGGGTCACAGGGGGGACTGGTGATAACTTGCAATTATCAGCACCATTGCTGTGGTTAATATTCAGTCTTTCTTATACCCTGAGTTTTTAAAAATATTTTTATAATAATTGTTTTTACGTATTTGTTTTATTACTTGTTGTATATTTTCCAGAGTCACTTTTTGTGCAATCGGCAGCCATATAAATTTGATGTACAAAGAAATAAATACATATGTCCGTACATAAATAATGATATTTGACTAATGATAGTTAAGCATAATGTGATGACTGCCTTAGGGAACAGAGCAGCATCTTGTGTGCTGTATTAACTCTTATTTTATTAAGATATTTCTGAAAACTTCTGTTTATGAATGGGGGACAGAATATCCTCGTGTCCTTTTCAGGCAGGAAATTTGTCATATAAGAAACTATAAAGTATAGCAAAGAAAGCAAGAAAATAAAAATCTCAGTCTCAAATAAAAATATTTCAGAAATGTGTATATTGGATACATAAACATCTATGATTTTTTCCCCTTTCCTCCTGCACAATAGAAGAAAGATTACCTGCTATCTTACTTTCCATTTCCATTTTGCTACTGCTATGTATATAAAAAGGATTAAACCCCAAACAATCAAAGGCTACTCGCCTTGGGATATGCTAATTATCCATAGTATTGTTTCCAGTGGTTATGGACAATTCTGTGCTTTTTGGTAGATGTAGATAACGCAAATTATTGCCTGTCATTTATGTCCCTTACACCCCTGTTTTTGTATTCCTTTAATTCCATTTTTAATCAGTTAATTGCTTCAACTTTTTCTTATATTTAATAAAAAGTTAAGCTATATTTTTGCTAGCAGTGATACATGTTTTGTTCTGATGTGCATATAGAGGCAGAGGAAAGAGGGAATGACTTTGAGGGACAGGGAAAAAACTGCTGTCAAGGCAATAGTTAGATAAAAGGGCAAGACTGTAATGTGAATAAATGATTCAGACATCTCTCTAGTTCCCGTAAAGAGGCAGGGTGGAAAGTGTATTCAGATTTGCAAGAGTCTGTTACTGTAATTTTATAATAAAAATCACATTGTCTGGTTCACCTTGAAGTTTTGATAATAGGGTGCTATTTTAATTGGGTAAAAACTAAACTGGAAACAAATTAGAAGGAAAGAAAAAGACAAACAGCTTCTCACCAACAATCACTACTCAGATGAGCAGAGATTAACACCAAGATTAACATTAAATAAACAATCAAGAAGTAAACAATACCCCAATTAAGGAAGTACCAGCTCAGACAAACAAACAAACAAACAAACAAACAAACTGTATACAACAGTCTAATCAAAGAACCACCAAGAACCCATTCACCATCACTGATAGGGCAAGCCACTAGTATATAAAAAGAGAAAAAAAAATCCCCTCTTTCTACTACTGAAGATGTTACATAGTATGGTAATCAAATATCTGCAAGAAAATAACCAAACTCAATGAACACCAAAGATCCCCCAAAAGTTATGGGCTCAGCAGAGAATCAAGACTAAACACAATATTCCACAACATCCCTAAAGTACTCCAAACACAAAAACATCTGGATTTATTTCCAAGCATTAGGTTAAATAAGTAATTGAATTCAGAGCCCACACATTGTGAAAATGGCAGTGACATTGGTATTGTAAAATCTCATGCTTGAAGATGGAAAACATAGCATCTGGAATATGGAGGCATTATTTGAAAAGCTGTCCCTCTACAATGTTTGGGAGAACACATGTCCAGCTGGGATGTCTTGGATGAAAAACTATAGATTACTTAATTCTGAAATAATGTTGAGGTTAAACTCAAGAACCTATAAATTGATTCAAAACAGTACTTCAGGGAAGGAGATCTGAGATGAACTGAGACAGACATATGCCGAAATGAACAATAATATTTTAATGTTCAGAAAACAAGCAAATCTGAAATGGAAGTTTAATGGAACTAAATAGAGAAGTCCAAGTATTTGTCTATTTAGGAGACACAAAAACAAACCTATATTAACCTTTCTGATAATTTCATCCAGGAACTGTTGTTAAGATCAGTACAAGAAAGCTATAAATGTAGTAGACAATCAAATTTCATGATGAAATTTCTCTTGAGAATGTAACTGCCAGACTGGAGACATTTTAAACATACAGTTGAAGAGGATCATACAGTTGAAGGAGAAATGTAGACTGTTACTACTGTAATGGAATGGGAAATATTAAATGAGAATGAAGATTTTATGAAGTTAAAACCTATACAGTAGAAACAGTTAATGAAATTAAACCTAAAAGCAAAGCGAAACTTGTATAGAGAAAAATAAAATGCTTGAACATGATCCTGAAAGAAAAACCCAATTTTTGCTGAATAGTGGCACCTTGAGTCAAAGTATCAGATGGACTTATAAGTCTGGTAAGCAGAATCTTACCAAGGAATAGTTAATTTAGCAGAGGGAATATTGATAGATGCACGCTGAAGGAGCAGTTTTAAGATGAAACAACAGCTAAATTATCATGAAACTGGGAATACTTTGTATTTTAAGCAGTATGTACCTGAAAAGGATGTAAATTACATAAATGTATATTATCTCAGGCAAAGAGGGTGTGAAGTTCTGTTTAAATTTATGCTGTTACAAAAGGAGTCATGTTGAGAGGAAAACACAATGGAGCTTATCTGCTGGATTTTGTCCAACCTAAAGCAAACATGAATACGAAGTGGCACAAAAGAGTTGGCCACAGAGATGAGCCTCTTATTAAGAAAATAATGGATAAGGACTTAGCAACTGGATTGAAAGTTTGTCCTCACTAGGGTCCAACATTCCTTGCAAAGGACAAACTAAGAGAATCAAAATATGACTATTGTTTTAGAGCAAAAGAAAAATAAAACCGGGCTTGAATTCAAACAAGTCAGCTAAATGTTGGAATTTATTTTCCCTTTTGTGATTCCATGCCAATCAAAATGGAGCAAAGGAAAGCTAGTTTATAATGTTCGTGTAAAATATATCTGCACTTATCTCTTAACCGAAAAGAGTGACGTGTTTGAGAAATCAAATAGCCGTGTGCTGCTCTAGAGAAGACATTCCACAGAAAAATAATCATAATAAAAATTAAGGTCTGATAACAAGGGTGCAACTGGAAATTAGGAAAATATTTGAACAAGAAAGGCAAAACATGAAAAAAAAACCCCATGAAAAGGCATTAACACAACAGGACTGGACAGGAATTAAAAAGAAGGCAGATATTGAAAAGAAAGTATGAAATTATATAGTAAATAAACAACCCCCTGTACTAAATCTCTCTTCTGCTACTATTTCATACATGAAAGGGTCAGAGTCAAAGGAATTTACTTAGTGATAATATTGTTTCCAGTAGTCTGCAATGTTCTGTGCATTGTTGATAAAGACATATTGAAAATGTCATTTGAGGATATTAAGTCCTCTGTTCTTTTTGTGTTTTGCCTCTTGTTCATGTCTCTTCTTTCCTGTCTTTTGCCTGCCTTTTCTCCTGTCTTTTCCAGTTAATGTTTTGAGATTGTGTGATGTAAAACATCAGGCTGTAATGCGTATACGGTCTGTGTGCTTACTCTGATCTGGATGCAGGGACTGTGGTGAGTGTAAATTAAACTGGAAATTACAATAATTTTTCAAAATTATTGGGAAATAGCAGGAACAGAGAGAACAAATATTTGCTAGAGTTTATTTGAACACTCTGAACCAATACAGTTCAATCTGTCTCTGTTTTTATCTCTCTCTTTCCCTCTCCCTATCTCTACCTTTACCTCCACTTTTACCTCTACCTCTTCTTCCTCCTCTACCTCTACTCCTATCCTTATCCCTCCCTCCCCCTCCCCCTTCCTGTCTCTTTATCCCTATCCCTAACCCTATCCCTACCTCTACCTCCCTATTATCTCTAACCTTGTCTGTGTCTCTATCACTGTCTGTCTCCACTATCTCTATCATCTCTATCTCTGTGTGTATTTGTATGTATATACACATCTATAACAAAAGTTAAACATCCAGAATGTCTAATGAGGAGTAACTCATATTCAGCATAATATTGCATCACTGAAATTAATTTAGAGAGGATCCTCCTATCAATTAGCAACAAAAGACAGTTTGTTATATGAGCAATTAGGTCTGCATAGCAAGATGACCACCATTAGTCAGTTGCTGCTGTTGACACGGAGCTCACCATAATTGGCTGTCTCCTCCAGAGAATTAATGCACCCAATTAAGAGAGAAACTGTATCTAGTTCTTTAACTGAGATGAAAAATATGTATTTCTTTTCTAGGAGGCTAATAAGGGATTCCACTATTGCTCTATCAGATACTCTTAATGTATTTAATATAATCTAGCAGAAATCTTTAGGTCTAATTAACCACGCAACTATTTATATTCATATTATTTATCATATAGGATTAAAGAAAATAGTCTGCAAAATAATTTCAATTGGCTCCATTTTATAGGGAATTTATACCGTAGAGGCTGCTTTGTGTTTAAGCTGGTGGTACTATAGTTGTATCAGGACTGGGGTGTTACAAAAATGATTATTTTGAGAAATTGAAAAGATACTAAAATTCTTGATATTAAGGATTGGCTTTTAGGGATGGGTGTCTTACCAATATTTGAAAAGGTAATTTTATCTGCTCATCAAAACATGACTGTATATTTTCCTGAAGCATAGATTTTATTATAGTTTGTAACATTAGTCAACTGTTGTTTATTATTTTTTCCACTGTAGTTTTAGAAATCTCTGCGGTATTGGTTAAAATATGACATATATAGATAATTTCCTATTTTTCTATTCTATTTTGTTAGTTTGTCTTGAGATTGTTCATGTATTTCCTGGTTGGTTTGTTTGTTTGATTTTGGAATTGTAATTTTTCTCATTCTTTCTATAAAACTTCTTAAGAAATAAATAATAATAAATTTTTTTAAAAAGATATCGGAACACTTCTGCAGCAAATCTTTACTTGTCATGTCTTTGTTTACATTTAAGGATATTTATTATTGATATTTATTATTTATTTATTGAATTTATATTGCTGCCTATGCTATCATATCATAATTATGGAAATAAAACTACCATTCTACAATTAAAAATGCTTATGTTTGGAGAAATAGGTAATTGTTATATATGTGAGAAGCATTAAATCGTGGATGAGTAAATTTTGGCCCTTGTCCAGTACAGCCTTCAACTCTATGATGACGGAAGACAGTATGCTGTAATGGATAAATTGTGAGGTTGGGAATGGAGACACTCAAGCTGAAATCCAGCTTGAGATTTTAGAAGTTTATTAGATGATGGTGCTAGGAGCTGTCATGTGTTTCAGTTGGTTGCTGGGGGATAAAATGAGGGTATTTTATGAAATTACCTTGAGTTCTTGCAAGAAACATAAGATGTAAACCCAATAAGTAAGCAAGGAAGTTAATGAATTTTAGGTAGCTATCTTAATTTTCTTCTCTCTCTCTCTCTCCCTTCCCCCTCTTTTCTCTTTTCTCTTTATTGAAAGAGCCATGGTCGTGCACTGGTTAGAATACATTATTGCAGGCTAATTCTGCTGACTGTCAACAGTTCGATCCTGACAGCTCAAGGTTGATTCATCCTTCATCCTTCTGAAGATGATAAAATGAGGACCCAGATTGTTGGGGGCAATATGTTGACTCTGTAAACCACTTATAGAGGACTGTAAAGCCCTATGAAGCAGTATAAGTCTGAGTGCTATTGCTATTGCTACCTCTGCAAGACTCCAGTCCTTTTCCTGCAGTTTGCTATGTGAGAGAAAGGCAACATAATGATAACAAAGAGTAATGAGAGCAGAAATGAATGTTTCATTCAGTTTTGATTCTGGTCCCAACCATTCCTGCCTGTGCATGTGAAGAGGCCACCAGTAGATGATCCTTGAAGGAATGCAGACCTAAAATATCTTTTCCAAAATTCCTTTAAAGAAAACAAAATATTTGATATTAGAAAACTTGGATATTTGATATTATCAACTGCATTTGTGCAAATCACATTTCGGAGAGAATATAAATTAGACACCACAGGGAATTTTTACAGCTTTGAGAGACCCTGGGGAAGAATATTTGTGAATGAGCTCCGTGGTCACTTTTTCCCCAGTGTTTTCTGTCAATGTAATAATGCAAATGTGGGAAAATCCTGAATACTGAAATACCTCTTGGAATAATGTTTGAACAGAATAATATTTGAATGCAAAATATCAAATTATTTGTGTCAAATACTGAGCCATTCTGCGAATAGGATTTATTCCCTCCAAAGCAACCTTGAAGAATAGATTTGGAATATTTGTGAAGGAATTGTCACTTTCCTGTTTCAAAAAAAAATCTGATTTAAGCACTTCTGAATGTATGCAGAATTTATTTTAACCAAACTGAAATATTTATTTCAAAGTAGCCTCTAATGTGTAAAAACATCTTTGTTTCTTTCTTTTTTAAAAAAAAAATACTGTTCCTTCATTTGGAAGAAGACTCTCCAACATTTTATTATGGTGCACTCATTCTTCATTCAGACCACTTTTATTCAGACTGCTTCTAAGAACTGCTTTGGGTGAGACACAGAATGGCACAAGGTAATAGTTGAAGGTTTAGTTGAGGAAAAGGGAATTGAATTCATTTCTGCAGAGGAGAGTTCAAAGATAGTTTCACATACAATTTTGCCAAATTCAGTGCGTAAATGGTGCCCATTATAATGAATGGTGCCATTCCATGACAATGTCATATAAATGGGACCACAACAAATATTAATACCCCATGTAGGATAAAGCAGTTTAGCTGAATTTCTGTGTGCCTTTTTGTTCCCCCGTTCAAATAACTGGAGAAATACTGACCTGTAAAAATTGTTTTTGGATTTCTCTAGTAGAGGTTGCATGGTTTGTCCACTTAGTAAATACGCTCTGAGGTGAATTCCCTGTTGTTTATAGTTTGTGTGGTAAGCTTATTTCCTTGTTTACCATTTAAGAACATGCAGTATTCATTCAATATGGGCACAGTGAAATTGATCATGACAGCTGTAGTGCTGATACTTTTTCTCTAAATAGTTTTAAATGGGTTAACTGTTTTTAATCTTCTTTATTTTACTGTTAGTGATATAAGTCATTGGCTACTACGACCATCTTACATTGAGCTTTATTTGGCTCAACAAGGAACAAGAACTGGAGAAACAAATACAAGCTACCCAACGGGGATAAGAAAAAACCCTTGCATTAATAGTTTCACCTCTGTTTTTTTCAATGGATTAATTTTTCCATCACTTAAAAATCTACACTGAAATGCATGGATATCAAACATGTTAAGTAGGAGCCAACATAAACTAAGCACTTAGCAGTCTAGTAAGGTCTGCAGAGAGTTAGGTTTCTCTGAGAGTTTAAACAATGGCTCCCCTCAGCCCCCGAAAACCTATTTTGTTTTCTTGCTTGCTCTTACTTATTTTGTTCCTGGCAGAGTTGATGCCACTTAAATTCATGCATGCATGAACTGGAAGGGTGGAAAGCAGTGCAATGGAACATTTATGTATGCTTATTCCCTGCCCAACTCTATGGAAGGAAGCAGAATAGCCCAATGGCAGGTGTTTTTTCCCCCTTGTACAGGATAAAAGATGCCCCAAAGATGTGGCTATGGAAACTAATCTCTTTGTAAGCAGCCAATACAGAGTTAGAAACATTAATTTTTCACTCCATTGCTATTTTGCCTAACATTCATCTATAGTGCATTGGTAAAAGGAAAGGAATTTAATCCCCACAAGGGGTGGAAAATAAATAGCTTTTTAAAAAATGAATACAATGGATTGTTCCCATGCTCCAGTCTACCATAGCAAATGTATTTTCAACTTAAGGTCAGGGCAGGACTTTAGGTCAGATATCCAGGGCTCCATTCAGTTGTATGAGCAAGAAAATTTTATTTTCTTCATAGTTCAGTCTCCTGTGCATTTGATCTACCACATAAAAAATTACTCTGGATTTTCATATGGTACATTATATATTACTTTAAAGATGGTGCAATGGATTATTCAGCACAAAATAATAATTTTGGGACTGTGAATAGACTTAAAAGCATATAAAGCAGCTTAATACTGAATGACACTTGGTTTTTCACGGGCAGTGGATATCCTGAGTCTGAAGTAAAAATCTTTCCATTTCTGTGCCCTGAATTGCTTTTAAAATAGAAAAGCCAAGAACTAAACTTGGGGCTTTTCAGTCACAGATGGATTCTAGCTATTGTGGAGATGTAAACCCAATCATTAATGAGACGATATGGTTCTTCTCCAAGGAAAATGAGACATTTTGATTTTGTACTTTGGAGACCGAGCTGCTAAAGCTAGGGCCAGCTTTCAAAAAACTGAAAAACTGTTTATGATTTCTTTAATATACTCAGAGTGAGTGTGGAGAGCTTCATTGATTTATTTCATTCAGTCACTCACAGGAGCTTTGATGTAGGCTACCAGTAGTATATTTTACAGAATGGATAACCTGGTGAAAATCATCAAATGTTTTCATGAATGATCAGGCTCTGTTATCCTAACCTCCAGGGAATAACAGAATAATAGAGTTGGAAGGGACCTTGGAGGTCTTCCGGTCCAACCCCCTGCTCATGCAGGAAACCCTATATTATTTCAGACAAATGGTTTTCCAATCTCTTCTTAAAAACCTCCAGTGTTGGAACACTCATAACTCCTGGAAGCAAGTCATCCCAGTGATTAAGAATTCTGTCAGGATATTTTTACTTAGTTCTAGGCTAATTCTCTTCTTGATTAGTTTCCATCCATTTCTTCTTGTCCTGCCTTCAGGTGGTTTGGAAAATAGGTCTTTATGGCAGCCCCTTAGATATTAGGACACTGTTATCATGTCACCCCAGTCCTTCTTTTCATTAAACTAGACATACTCAATTCCTTTTAGAGGGATATGTACTTCATTAGACTGACTATTTATCATGTTGTTTATGAACTCAATAACCTAGAAGAAGTCATATGCTGAGCAAGTCTGCAAAAAATATATATTCCTCAAAAGTAATTAACTCTTGCTTAGCTAGTTGTCTTGAATTCCATATATCAAAGTGCCCGGCTGCTTATATCGTTTGATCTTTTTCCTCCATGTCAATGTCAACCAGGAGATCAACACATGACTGGAGTTCCCTAGGGCAAAAATGTGCAAATTGGTGGAGCAAATGCAAACTCTCATTGAAGCTAAAGGAAGAATTGTTGACTATTTAAAATTCAAGTAGTCTAAAAGTAAGGAAGCCAATTTGACTTCTCTCTTAGCTGCTACCTTGAATTAGTTAGGAGGTAAATTACAGGCTGCTAAATAAATAGAAAATTAATTGTGAAAAAGGTTCTTCAATTATCAGAACAATTCCAAACTTTGTCAGACTGTCAAGATGCCTTAATATGGACAGAACATGCAGAGAATTACATGAGGAAGTGAGATGTTCTCTCTCTGTCTCTTTCTCTGTCTGTGTCTGTCTGTCTGTCTCTCTCTCACACACACACAAACACACACACATTTTATATGGCTGCCCATCATACACAAGCAGTTCTAGGTGGCCTACTACAATTGAATAAAACAGCAAAAAGACAAAAAGTAATCACCTAGATTAATGTTCTTACGGTCATATGAAGAATACTTGTTCCATCAAAACAAGTAAGCCATATTTATTTATTTATTATTTATTACATTTATATACCGCCCCATTCCGAAGACTCGGGGCGGTTTACAGCTTATAAGCAATACTCTTAC
>JANHFL010000363.1:45549-56263 GCA_032468155.1 Oxyrhabdium leporinum
ATCACCTAGATTAATGTTCTTACGGTCATATGAAGAATACTTGTTCCATCAAAACAAGTAAGCCATATAAAGGAACGACAACCACCACCACCACCGGAAAGCCTTTTCAGCCCAAAAGGAAATGTCGGATTGCTTAGTGAGCCATTCATGAGTTTTTAGAATCCATTGTGAAGATAAATGTTGGGATAATAATTGTTGCAACTCCACTAGGTCTAGATACCACAGTAAAATTATGACTTTGGGAATAATTTCCATTTAGTATGAGGGTATGTGGGAAAAAATGAAAATAAGAGGGGTAACATATACTGAAATTCCAATTATTAGAGCTGAATTACTTCACATCTCAGACAATCTGGAGTAACCAAAGTTCTGTTAGAGTAGAACTGTCTTTACAAATTGCCATGCAGCATCATTTATAACAGAATAACAGAATGACAGAGTGTGAAGGGACCTTGGAGGTCTTCTAGTCCAGCAAGAAGCCCTATACCATTTTGGACAAATGTTGTCCAATCTCTTCTTAAAAACTTCCAGTGATGGAGCATTCGCAACTTCTTATGTAATAAAAGAAGCTGACCAGATGATGATGATATACCTGGAAATCAGGTATGCTTGAAATTCTGTGAAAGGGAGATTATCTGGAGGATTACAGAAGTGGGTTAATCAATAATCCCCAACTTCACAATTGCATGATAAGATTTTGGGCAACAGGCAAAAATGGGGGAAGAGAGGGAAGAGCAGATAATTTATTTGGATGACATTTGGGGAACATTTAATAATCAGGATTTGAATTAATCCCCACACTAGATGGGAAGTCAAAGCGAGGCTTGTTTAGGGACTCAATAGAAAGAGCTTGGCAAATGAGAAAAGCAACAAGGACATTCATATTCTGAAATTAATACTGAATATAGGGTTGAGGATTAGTTTGAAAATCGTTGTAAATTGAAGACTCCTTTCATTGTTTTGGAAGCTACTAGGGGAGATATTCAGGTAGATCAGGGGTGTCAAACTTGATTTTATTGAGGGCCACCTCAGGGTTGCGTTTGACCTCGGGGCTGTGTGGCCAGGGTGGGCGTGGCCAGCTCGACATCACTCATTAAGGCTCTATTTTTGGCCATGATGGCCTGCCCGGGCTCTGTTTTTGGCCATGATGGCCTCCTGCCAGCAAAATGGAGTTTGGGGAGGCCACGCACAGCCTCCCCAAGCTCTGTTTTTACTGGTAGAGGGTTGCAGGAGGCTGTCGAGGCCAAAAACACAGCCTGAGAGGGCTGCATATGGTCCTCCCAAGCTCCATTTTCACTGGGAGAAGACCGTGTGTCAGTCCTTTGCTGTTTCCAGGGCCAGATCTAACCACCCCCGCAGGCAAAAGTCCCGTAGGCCTTGAGTTTGACATCCCTGAGGTAGATATGAAGACCTCACTTTGCTCTAAATATATATATTTTTCAGGAAACTCAGATGCCTTATGTATCTAACCTAAAATTAGCTTAAAGTATAGCATCTCTGACACAGAAAGGGAACCCCTTGAAACATAATTCAATCATTTTACAAGAAAGTACAAAATATAATTATCGACAGTGAGAATTAGAAAGGAAATGCAGACCCTTGGCAGAATACTTATGAAGTTTATTTCTTGAAAAGGCCTCATGATGGGAGGATGAGAATAAATTATATAAGATGGGCCAAGGTTTCTACCACTGGCATACAATGAATGCTTGTATAGCTAACTCTTATTGTGCTAAAAAAGTCAGAAATATTAGCAGTGTTAAATGTCCTTGAAACTGCAATCCAAGAAGGAGAACAAACGGTTGCTATGGTTACTGACAGTGAATATACTTAAGGCATACAGCAGTACATGAAACACTGAGAGAAAGATAATTGGCATAATGCTTTTTTCAAAAGTACAATATGTTAACACATGGAAACATATTTATAAACCTTGGAAGAAATTTGAAGACTGTCTCTATCACGCAAAAGCCCCCCCCTCCCCCCCTGCAGAGTTCCACACAAGAATGGTAGCTGCATTCTTTATAAAAATTGTCTAAGGTCTTTAGATGGGAAGAACAACAAGTTACTTTTGATAGCCAACACATGGCACATAAGAGTGTTGATAAAATATTAGTCAAAGTATGATAAATGGAGTTTTCACCTGAGCTACATGAAATGGTCAACAAATTCCTTGTGGAAAATTGTTCTACCTGCCAAGTACAAAACAGGGATGATGCAAAGACTGAACTTCTATAGTCAAACACGAAATGATCCATGATTCATAGTTTATATGGACTGCCTTAAATGGTTGCCTGCTTCTTCAGAAGAATTTACTCATCCTACAATTGTTACTGATGGATTTAGTAATTGGATCAATACTTCTGTACCAAGCAAAATAGTTCAATGGTTATGCTTAAAGATCCTATCAAAATATAATGTGTAGCTATGGTTTGCCTAATGAACTGATAGAGATATAATGTTCTGAAAAACTGGGGAACTTATGTCATACTTTGGGTATTTCTTGGAAATTCTGCAGTGAATACAGACTTCAGAATTCCAGAAAAGTGGAATAACTGAATGTGGTAAGCTAAATTGCCTTAAACTCTGTATGAACAATAACAACAACAAAAACACTCTATGGGGTTTTTTTAATGTCATGTGCACTTCAGGATACAATGGAAAAGCAGAGTAAAAGATTGAAGAACAATTTACATAGGAAATAAAAACTCAGAGAAAAAGGCAAATTGACCTAACTCAAAAGGTAAATCAAATATTGCTAAATATAAAACAGACTGAAAACAGCGTTGAGGTGATAATATTTGGAATTTAAGAATATAATCTGAGGGCAAAATGGAAAAAGTCATTCACATTTACTGATTATATATCTTCTCACCTATATTATTTGGAAAATATCAAGTGGATTTTAGAAATCAAATGAATCATCCAACATATTTTTTAAAAAGTTTTCACTGCCTTTGTATCTACTTTTTCCTTTGTTAAGGTTAGGCAGTTAGTAGAAATAGTATGGGAGAATGTAAAAAAAAGATTTGGATAAAATTCATAATTTGAAAGTTTGGGTTGGATAATTGGGGAGATATTTAATAGTTCAGATCCTTGTAATAATGGCACAAACATTCCAGTGACATCCGGTGTGTGTATATATGCATAAAAACTCAAGATGGCTGGCACAACAGTCATCCTAGTGAATGGATGATGTGTGCAACAGAGCTGTCAGTTTTATTCTGGGAAAGGAAAGTAAATAACTTCCAAACTGGACCAATTAAAAATGGCTCTCAACTTCCTCAGTGTGAGGCTAGGATGAGGTAGAAGTTATATAATAAGGAGATATCCCTCAAAAACAACAAAGCAACTGCACATCACACCAGTCCAAGCAGTACATGAATATGGGCTTTCAGCTTAACTACAGCATAGAACCTGCATGCTACTTACCTCATCACTGGAGAGAAAGCAATATGTGAAGACGCCTTGAGAATATCAGGGGCCTATCTAATAGGAGGCATATTATGTAGAGACAGGCAAAATAATTCTTTTTAGACAAAGAGCAGGAGATAACAGTGTCCCTAATTTGTTGTCCCTAAGTGGTCTGTAGATAGACCGAAAGTCAGTATATGCAAAGTTGAATTCCAATAATTAGTCTCGTTAGTAAAAACGCTTCACACACCAAGAGCAAAATCAATCACACAGGCATTTCTGTGGCTACCACTCTTCAAATATAGGTAAAGTCAAAATTCATTAACAAGTATTATAGCAGAGTTTTATTTTTCTTGAAGGTGTTTTCCGATCGGTTCAAAAATTTAAATTTACAGCTTTGTAGGTATGTCTTCCCTATTCTGCAATCAATTAAGCACAGATTCTGTATAGGGTATCAATGCTTTCTTTGGGCTGCTCAGTTGGTAATACATACTTTCTAAATGTCCCGTTATATTTTCCCCTCAGATAAATATGAAAAAGGCTGTTACAAATGGAGGAAATTAGATTGGGAAAGGTAAATTAAAATCAGTACATTTGGAGTCCTTTATTTTATTAATTAATTAATTAATTTATTAGATTTATATCCTGTCTTACCTTTGGAAGCTCCAGGCAGCATATACAGCATTTCCCCATCCAATTTAAGGTAGTTTTAAATAATATAGAAACTGGCTTGTCCCAATGTCAAAATGTTCATCTTTACATTAGCTTCCAGGGAGCCAGTTTAGCCTAGTGATTAAGGCACTAGGCTAGAAAGTGGAAGATTATGAGTTCTAGTCCTGCCTTAGCCATGAAAGCTGATTGGGTGACTTTGGGCCAATCACTTTCTCTCAGCCCAACCCACTTCACAGAATGTTTGTTGAGAGGAAAATAGGAGATGGAAGGAGTATTAGGTACGTTTGTTGTACCACAATTTGTTTATAAAAAGTAATAAAGGCAGGCTATATATAAAATAAATAAATCCATACAGAATATTTATTTCAGCCTGTATACACACCACACACACACACACACACACACACACACACAAATACAATACAAGAACACATTTTGTTTTCTGAAAAGAGTAGGCTACGCATACAAAAGCAAAAAGTATAGTGTAGAATCCTCATATGTACGGGAGAACAGATTGGTTGACTTGTTTCCTTGACAAATCATTGAAAGATTTCCGTTCACTAGCAATTTTCTTCCTTGCAGCATACAATAACTTTCAGAGAATAATGCATAGCTTTCTCTGTTACATACTGTATATAAATTGTCTCTGATCTGTCAGTAATGGGATATCTTCTGTTTTCCTAGGACTGCTTATGTAAAGATTTTATAAAAGATTACCGCTGGATAGCATATTTTACACTGAACTCATTATAAAGTGACATCTATTGCTTTCTATTTATTTTATGATGTTTTAAAGCATGTTATGCACTGCCACATGGTCGTAAAAGGATCACAAAGTGGCTTACCATATAAAAGTGATATAAAAGTACCATATGGACACAAACAACTCGCAGTTAAAACACACTAATTGAAGCTGCAAAACATGAGAGAAAGAAAATATAAAAACATTAAAAGTTATCTTTCAGAAAACCTTTTGATTTCTCTAAAAAAGAAGAGGTGTGCAGAATCAGATTAAAGCCCTAACTAGAATTTTTGAATTTAAGCTTTATTTAAGCTTTATCTGATTCTGGTAGTTGGTTTGCTTCTCATGTCTTATTTAGTATTCTGAGTATGTAAGTCCACGGCATATACCTGGCTGGGCAACAGGATGTTGGCTTGTAACATAGTCTCTTAATTAGAGATTGCAGCTTGCATAGACTAGCATAAAGTTGCTTAGGTAACATTGGGCTTTGCATTATGTGGACAAATTTGGAATGTAAGAGTAAGGAGCATGCATTGATCATGACTGCAATGAAAGAAAGAAAAATAGATATGTCTAGATATGTATTTGCAAAAAAAAGAGAATGGAGTAGATATAAATGAAGATGGTTTTATTTTATTGAGTGGAGTTGATTAATGCATGCAAGAAAAGGAAGGTAGTGGTTTAACTATGGATAGAAAAGCAAAATATGTGTTAGAAAGTATAAATTGATACAATCTACATACAACCTATATATGTTGGCAGTAATTGCACGTTATACTCTAGTGAAATATGATAATGAAAAAAATAGAGATGAGTTTGAAGAAAAACTGCAACTTTATGATTATGATAGCAATAGCACTTAGACTTGTACAGGTAGTTCTCAACTTACAACAGTTCATTTAGTGACTGTTTAAAGTTACAACAGCCCTGAAAAAAAGACCTATGGCCATTTTTCACACTTACAACCATTGCTGGATCCCTGCGGTCACATGATCAGAATTTAGATGCTTGGCAACTGGTTCATATTTATGACAGTTGCAGTGTCCTGGGGTTGTGTGATGACCTTTTGTGACCTTCTGACAAGCAAAGACAATGGGGAAGCCAGATTCACTTAGCAACTGTATTATTAATTTAACAACTGCAGTGATTCACTTAACCAATGTGGCAAGAGAAGTTGTTAAATGGGGCAAAACTCACTTAAGAAGTGTCTCACTTAGCAATTGTGTTTGTAAGTTGAACCCTCTCTAAGCGGTTTACAAAGTCAGCATATTGTCCCCAACATAGGTCCTCATTTTACCAACCTCGGAACGAAGGCTGACTCAACCTTGAGCAATTGAGAATTGAACTCCTGGAGTGAGCGGGGAGTTAACAGTGATCAAAATTATTGCACTAGGTGATATTAATAAGTGGGTCAGAATGAGATGAAAAAGTAAAAAATAAAAACTGGACCATTTGGAGATCCAAGAATGAATACTTACAGATAGATTGCCTGCTTAGCAAAAAGTCTTGAGAAACAAAGTTAAAGGTAGTAAGAACGAATGGAAAAACTACAGATGGATAAGTTTGTTAAGTGTGCATAAGAACATGTTTGCCAAAATTCTAATTGAAATATAAGACAGATGACAAATCCGGGAAGTGCCATGTGGCTTTATGCTAGGCAGCAGTAAGAAGGGTAGATTAGCACTTCAGAATATAATTGAAAATGTATGAATATGAGAAAGAAAGCATTACATATTTATCGATTTAGAGAAAGTGTACAATATAGTGAATAAGCAATTTTGTATGACTTGGACAATGAATATTGCAAGACCAAGTTAGCTAGCTATATGTGATGGAAAAAAAGTAGTGATCAATTACAAGTTGTACAATTGTTAAAAACTAGAGAAAGTAGATGGATTTGTATATTTTGATGCTGTTAAGCTGCAGCACTCAAGTACAGGTAGTCCTCAATTTATGATTACAAATGAGCCCAAACTTTCTGTTGTTAAGTGAGACAGTAAAGTGAATTTTACCCCATTTTACTACCTTTCTTCCCACAGTTGTTAAATGAATCACTGCAGCTGTTAAGTTAGTAACACTGTTGTTAAGTGAATCTGGCTTCCCCATTGATTTTGTTTGTCAGATGGTCACAAAAGGTGATCACATGAGACCTGGGACACTGCAACCATCATAAATATGAGTCAGTTACCAAAAGTCTGAATTTTGATCATATGGTCATGGGGATGCTGCAACAGTCTTAAGTATGAAGACTTGTCATAAGTCACTTTTTCAGTGCTGTTGTAACTGGACAGTCACTAAATGAACTGTTGTAAGTTGAGGACTACCTATATAACCAAAGTATCCCCAAACTCCATCAAGATAAGCAATACTGAAAAAAAGAAGAAATCACAACCAAAAGAATTTTAGGAATTAGCTTTCTTTATAGAGAAATGGTTTAAACCTTATGTCCAATTTTATACTTAATGGATTAGTTGGCTACCTCTTTAGAATAGGTTGGCTTGTTTCCATCTGATCTTTATGTTTGCAATAGTCAGATTTCTTCTTTCATTGACAGTGTGAGAACTAAATCTCACAAGTGGAATGTTTATAAAAAAATAGGAAAATGGATGGAGAAATTTTAAGACGTGCAAATGATATTAAAAAGATAATGAGAAGTATGTGATCTGTTGTGTCAAAGAAATGAAAGTTTGTCAAGAGAAGAAAAGAAGTCTGTCTAGAAGAGAATGCTTCTGGCCGTGTTCCTATAAGAAAATGAGAACTGATTAAATCAGAATAACCCTAAGTAAACCAACTAAATGTAATGGGAATGGGGTAGTTAAGAACTATTTGTGATAAACAAGAAAGATGAAGCCAAGGTTGAACTTATTTTTTTATTTATCAGATTTGTTTGCTGTCCATCTCACCGTTCAGGCAACTCTGAGTGGAACAGGCATTGAATGACTGGATTTAATGCAGGAGAGTGTTTGGAATGAAATAAGGATGCTGAAGTTTAGTCATAAAGAGACTGAATGAGAATTTAACCCAAAAGTAGGAGACAAAGGAATAATATGTAAATTGAAAAGGAAAGATTGAAAAAGTATTGGGTTTATGGAGTTGATAAGACCCTTTAAAAGAAAGAACAAAAGGAGCCAGGATGGCGCAGTGGTTAGAATGCAATATTGCAGGCTAACTCTGCCACTGCTGGAAGTTCAATCCTGACCGCTTAAGATTGATTCAGCCTTCCATCCTTCTGAGGTTGGTAAAATGAGGACCCAGATTGTTGGGGGCAAGATACTGACTCTGTAAACCACTTAGAGAGGGCTGTAAATCAGTATATACTTTATATACTGTAAATCAGTATATAAAACTAAGTACTATTGCTGTTGCTATTGCTGAATGAAGTAGTGCAGGGCTGTCAAACTCCTAGCCCACAGGCCGGATGCGTCATACGCTGGCCACGCCCATGCCCGGTTTAGCGAAGGGGAAAAGGTCCCAATACCTCATGTGACGACGCAGTGACGCCGTATGTTTGACACCCCTGAAGTAGTGGAAGCAATGACAGAATGGCACAGAGAGGTTTAGTAAGTGGTGTTGTAAACTGGTTTTAGCTGTTTTTGTTTTATTAATCTCATGTTCTTAGTTTCTGCGACTTATTATTTCTTATTTCTTTTCTGTGCATAAAGTTGTTCATCCTGAAAGGAAGATAGAGCATACATTTCCTTTAGCATGATGGATATGTACATTTTGCTTTACTGTCCTGAGATCCATAAACTCCATTTGGATATTGTTAACTGCCAAGTGTAAAAAGCTGTTGAACATATGGAAAAGCATTCTTGGAAACATTTTCACAAACACAGTAGTGATAATGGAGACATTTTTGACATTTTTGGCAACCATTTCTCTGAATGAGCTCTTAACTGTACTTGATACAGTTCATTTAATGTTTTTCTCTTTATTGCACTTAAGTTTTATTCCTATCTCCTCATTGGCATTAGTTGATTAGTATGACTCGCAAGCATGGAAAGAAGCTCCAGAAGTGTTATATCATTTTCCCAAGATACACATTAAGGCATTTTGGTAACTTAATGGATCAGGGAACTATTTGTAGAGAATACAAACCCTCAGGTCTGGCAAATATCACTTTTTGCGGCCCTAACTTATTTGGCATCTGTGGCTCTGTGATAATTGAGTGGTTATTAGAAAGACTCTTGGATCAAACCTAAATTATATTCTGCTGTTCTCTTGACTTTCCTGCCTGGCTCATCTGAAAGGAAGGTGAGTAGAGCAATGGCAGTTAGCATATGAATGACTTAGAAGGAAAGTAAGCCAGATAGCACACAGGGAGAGACAAGACAGTTGCCCCTAACAATCCCAGACAAATATTGACTCTTGTATTCCTTCCTGAACATCTTAAGTGCAACACCATTCACCTTGGACTTTATTCTCCCTCTGGATTCAAGGTTGTTTTATTGCCAAAACAATTAAGAAAAACTGGAGTAATAAGGCATTGCTTGCTGCTCCTGGAATATATCTTCTTCCTATCTCAGCCAAAGGAAGCAATGTTGGAGAGCAACTGGTTGTGTGATATGCATAGTCTTCTTTCTAATGTAAGACAGGATGCCATGTTACTCCTACCAGTTGATATGTATTCCAAAGATGTAGTCCAATCAATGCTCCAGAGAAAGCACTTCATTTTAAAATGTGGCACAGTCAATAGTTTTCTTTCCAACTGTTTGTAAATTGTGACAAGGACTGAAGTAAAAATAATTGTATATATTTTACAAATGAGAATGCTACTGGGCTATTGTGGACTTTGATGGCTTTGTTCAGATTTTTTTTTCTACTAAAGTATTTTTCACATAAAAGAAAACTTTGCTTGTGATGGAATGGAGACAGTAAACACCATCTGCTTTCTTGTTATGTGACCTCCCAGACATGCAGACTGTACTTGCAGATGATAGCCTGAGTTGGGGAAAATGACTAGATAATGAGTTTTCTTATGCAGAAACAATTTCAAGGAAGCGGAGAGGGAAGGAGATAAACATGGTCTAAGAATCTGGTGAGAAATTGATTGTAGCAAAGCTGGAGAGGAAATACTAGAAGGAAGTAAGTCAATCATCAAGTAGGAATTAGACAATGTTAGATTGCTAAAGAATGCAGGTCCCAAGGTCAAATGACTCAGTCATCTGACAGTATGACTCAAGATCACTGATTACATATTGGCATAAGGGTTGCTAGGAAAGAGAACAACCCAGTGTGGGATCTATTTACCTTGCACGAATATGTCTCATATTATTAAAAATGCAGAATAATGGAGGGGAAAAACAGGAGTCCTAGTAGATCTGAACTGGTCACTTAAACATTGCCCTTCTCTGGATTAATTCTATTATTCATTGCCGTGGCATATTTGCCTCAGATCAAGGATTTTGTTTCAGGAAACACCTCTTCCCTTGAAATTTTTATTACCTCTGATATACAGATAATTTACTCTAACATTCCAAACTACTGCATTGATTATATATAAACCAAATATTTGTTTTTTTCTGGGCTTAAAAGCTAGGGGATAGACTAGTTTGGTTGTTGCAAAAATTATTGTAGTTACTGATATGGGATTTCTTTTGTAGGCCTCGTATACAAGAAATTGTCCTTGAAAAGCCTGCTTATTTCCAGACTATTTTTTTTTTTGCTTCCCAAGAAGTGGTCCTAGTCAGAAAGGAGAAAAGAGTGAATAAGTTTATAGTATATGGCTGTTTTGTTTTTCAGATGGAAAAACTTAGTAGTCTTTTGAATTATTACATCAAACCACAAGAGTAAAGATGCTGAATACTGACTTATAATGAGCCTAGGTGGCGCAGTGGTTAGAGTGTTGAACTGCAGGCCACTTCTGCTGATTCAATCTAGCGGTTC
>JANHFL010000363.1:56363-68370 GCA_032468155.1 Oxyrhabdium leporinum
TGCTTATAAGCTGTAAACCGCCCCGAGTCTTCGGAATGGGGCGGTATATAAATGTAAAAATAAAATAAAAAATAAAAAAATAACACACTAAGTAGAACAAGTTGCCCAATAAAATATCCAATAGGCTCATCTAATATGAAGACCTGCTTTTAAAATAAAAATACCCAGATAAATGTAGTTAAATTAAATTAGGTCAGTGTAGGCAAATAGGCATCAGGGAGGTTTTGTTCAGTTGTTCTTAGACATTTATACAATGTTTATTTATTGGGCTATTCCATAGGAAAGTATAGCAGATTATTTACTTCACAGAATCCACATTATTTATGATTAGGCACTCTGGAATCTGTTTAAGGCATTTCCACATGGCTTTGAAAAGTGGTTAGTAGTTTAGAAAAAAAATACAAGTGCCTTATTAAAGATACAATGAGCAACTTGGGGGGTGATCCTTGGCATGGAGGAGCACTGAGGATGTTATCTAGCTTGGATAACAAAACGTCTGCAAGAAAACAAACAAGGAACCTCCATTTAAACCCTGAGCTACAAATATTCTCCTTTACTGGAGCATCTCTGAGTTTTTTTTTCTAGCATGCCAGGAGCCTTTCCCTATCTTGTTCCCTGTCCATTTGGTCTAAGACATTTGAAGGAATTGCAATCTTGGACAATTTTTGGTTTATAGCTGATTTTTCTCTCTCTGTGAAAATTCTTTTTCTGAAGCAATGAATTCTCTGTGTAAATGGATTTGCACACGTTTAACGCAAATATAAAAAGTTTATGGATTACTTTTCTCTTGGACTAATTATATAGAAGTTCCACTGATGCTACTGGGAAGTAATATTTTGGTGTAATGATTTACTGCTGTGTCACCAGTGTATGCACAGAATGTTTTACCTTTTCATAAGGATTATTCTATAAAACTTGCTGATCGATAGAATACCATGTGTCTGTTTGCATGTATAAAATGGTCTTGTGGTGAGGCTATGTAAGTACTGAGAGAGTAAAGTAAATGTGAGCTTTTGGAAAAACTATTGTTTGTCTTTCAAAGTGGGATATAGTTTGGAACTATGGGGACCAAACAAAGCCTATATCTTGATTGACCCCAAATACTATGCCATAATGTGATTAGTTTAGTAATTGTGATGCTGTGCTCCATCCAATGAGGTTTAAAGAAACTATGGGTTACCATGAAGTATTTATTTCATTACTGTATAAAGGCCATTTTCCAAATGCTCCCTCACTCAAAGGTTAAATGGGTGATAATTCAGATATACTTTTTTTATAGTTGTGAATCAGTAGTAAGATATTTTACTGAAAACCTACAGATCCCCCCTCCCCCCCAAATTACTATTTTGGGGCCAGTTACTACTTGAGAAATGTTATTATTTGTGCTCATGTTATTATTTTTAACTATGAAAGAATACGCTACCTGGTTAGCAGGCTTGGAAGTTATACTCAGTAGTGCACAACTGTCAAATTTATGCATAGTCAATACCCCAATCATTAATTAATTAATTAATTCAGTTTTGAACCTTCATCTCTTTCATTTTCCATTACATTTTTCCAGTTTTCCACTTCCAGATAATCTATCTTTGTATAAATTGTCATGAAATTATAAGCATTCTAGTAACTGCCCAAGTGCATTAAACCTGCCAGATGTGTGATGACTGGAAAATTAAAAAGGTTTCTACAGCTTTCTCCTTATTTTAAGAAGAGCCAGTAGAAGATATTCTACTTGTTATTTCCACATTTTTGATAAAAAAGATAGCCATGACTTCTTCAATTCTCCCAGGATATCAAACTTGCTAGATCTCAAAGCACTGCGAACATTTTGTGAACTTTAAATACAGGGTAATGGCGGAACTTAATTGCTAAACAGAATTTTCTTCCCCTTCCTTGAGACCTTTTGATGAATCATATATAAAGTGCAAGCTGCAGTTATAGAAAATGCAGTTTAAAAAGGTTTAATAAATACATTTTCATTTGAATTTATTCAATTTTAAAGTGTTTTTACTTTATAGAGTAGATTAAAAAACAAAACAAAATAAATAAAATAAAAAATAAACATAAACCCCCTTTCTCTGGAGAGAAACGAGTAAACCATACTATTTTGTTAACCAGGGCACTAAAGTATATCTCTGTTTAGTTACCATATATTAAGACTGTTTGATGTTAAAATTTACATTGCAGCAGCTCCTACTGTTAATAACTATTCTCTATTATGTGTCAAGAGTGCTTTTTGGACTTAGAGTAAATATATGTAAGGCCTACTTGCAAAATTTCAGACTGCCTTTGTTAAAAATAGAAACCGCATCTATGTAGTCTTTGACTTATGACCACAGTTGAGCCCAACATTTCTATTACTAAGCAAGACAGTTGTTAAATGAGGTTTGCCCCATTTTACAACCCATCATGCCACAGTTGTTAAGTGAATCAGTCCAGTTGTTAATGTAGTAACATGGTTGTTAAGTGAATTGGGCTTCCCTACTGCTTGTCAGAGAGTCACAAAAGGTGATCATGTGATCCCAGGGCACTGTAAATGTCATAAATATGAACCAATTGCCACACATCCAAATTTTGATCATTTGACCATGGAGATGCTGCAATGACCATAAGTGTGAAAAATTATCATAAGTCACTTATAAGTGCCACTGTAACTTTGAATGCTCACTAAAAGACTGGTTGTAAGTCGAAGACTACCCATACAACTTTATGTCAAACCTTTGTGTACCTGTAAGAAATGTGGATAGCAGTTTGGATAAATTTGACTAAATGAAAAGTTTGCTTCTCTTCCGACGCAAAGTGGAGACTTGTTTGCACAAGACTTAATCCATTTAACTTAATTAACTTTCTCCAGATCTTTGGGATTTCTTGTGAGACCTCTGAGTCTTATTTCTCTGACCAGGACTTCTTTCTCCCTGAGCTGAATAGTTTGTAAAGGACTCTTCTTCTTGTGTAAAATGGGGAAACTGAGGTTCTTACCTTCTTTGGAGGTTTTACAAATTATTGGAATTAAGCAATATTTTGTTTATTAATCTATTTTAAAATATATTACTATATTTTACACAATATATAAATACTATATATAAAAGGATAAATTCCAATTCCTAAAATTATGCCTCATGCAGGAAACAAAGATGCTCCCTGTGTATTAATCTCTTCTGTGTTTTCTAAAAATCTCTTCCATTAAAAAAATTAATTACAGCAAAAGGACAGGATGAGAAATGTTCTCTGAACTAATCTTTATTGTTTTGCTCCCAGCAGTCTACTGCTAATGTTGATTAACACATCAGACTGTTGGATGCAATAACAAAAAAATGCCATATGATCATTGCTATGGTTACAGCAGACTATGAAAAAGATCTAAGTATCTAGATTTCAAAATTATGCAAAACAACAACAACAAAACAAACAAAACAGGACTTAGCAATACAGCCACCAAACAAAAACGCAAAAATACTTTTAATTTTGTTTTATGGCTCGATCAGTCTTTCCAAATGTAGTAGGAGTGTTATTCTTAAAGCTGAAGCTGTTTTAGATAAGAAGCAAAATGTTTTCAAGCAATACAAATAAGTCCAGTTGCTTTTTGGAAGAAAGCACCTTTGGGACAACCATTACATGAATGACTGAGAATCTCCAACATTTAGCTATGCACTTTGGGACGAACACCTTTTGAATGGTGTGGGAGTATGAATGGATTTCCAGAAAAAAAAATGCAGACTACAGGATTTGGGTGAACCCGAGGGCACAGATAAACTTCCAAATGGCCTCAACGATTTTCAGAAAGAGGGCTAATGACCAGATGACTGCAAGGAATATAAATCCTGCCTTTTTCCACCATTCAGTCAGAACTGAAGAAGCTTCTTGGATGAGAAGAGAAATGTTTTCAAGCAAAACAAGAAAGGTCAGCTGCCTTTTTGAAAGAAAGCACCTTTGGGACAACGATGACCTGGATGACTGAGAATCTCCAGAGACTGAAGCTGCTTGAAATGTGAGGATTTGCTGTCCCAACAGATCTGGAGAGTCCTGATTGGAGGACCTGGATATAGATACATGCTATACCTTTAGATATAACCATAGCACAGGGTTGTAATGGATATAATTCACAGTAAAGCATTGCCAAATCAAATCAAATATGTTTATTACAGTCCTTTACCAGTCTTTACAGTAAAACAGAGAAATAGTTTTATGTAACAATTTGTTAGAGGGAAGGGGGAAAAAACAATAGGACAATAAAGCAATATATCAAGTTAAAAATTTTGTGCAGTTGTGAAGATGTTTGGCCACCTGATGCTTGAATGTTGTGTTAGTTAAGCATAAAATTTAAACATAAGTTAAATATAAAATTTATCTGTCTGGCCTTCCTATTTGGAAATGATTGGAGTGGTTAGATCCTTACCTGAATACCAATCATTGTTTGCTAATCAAAAGTGGTAGAAATACACCTATCCAGGTGTCCATGTCTCTGTTTCCTAGAGACATGCAGACTCATTTTTTTGCCTATAACATCCAGAGCAAGAAGAAAATAAAAGCAGCAACATGAGATGGATTAGGACAGTTGTTAGTGAAACAACTAATGAGGAATGGTTTTCACTGCAGATATTCATTAAGAGGAATAGCAAGATAAACATAATGAGCCTAAATTCTTACCAGATAGGAATGCTGCTGATCAGTAATAAATCAGAACTGAAGATCTGAAGTTAATATATTGTGGGACAAATTATGTTCCCTTTGAAAGAACCTAAGATTTGCATGTTGGGTGTACTACTTTATCTTGAGCTGGGCCTGGAGCCTCAGAAATCAATGGTGGCAAGCAATAGAAATAGTTATGTGTGCTTCCTTTATTAGATCTCTGCAGTTTATTCTATTAGAGACTAATCTTAAAAAGTCTCTAGAACCTTCACTTGATGCAGGGGAATTTCCATCTGCCTATCATGTCACATTTAGGATTTTATTATATATTTATACCTTTAAACTAATCATAGATGCTTTCATTATTATACTATATCCTGTGAACTATTGATATTACTTTTGGGATTGCAGTAGAATATAAATATATACAAACACATCTGAGGTGACTGCTACCTCAAATACCTTCTAAAGCCAGCTACTAGCTACCCATAATCCTGCTATTTTTCAGACATAGCCTTAAATAAACAAACTTTTCCCTCTCAGGGGAAACTCAGGAATTTTATATTTATCCTGTTTGGCCATTAATTTTACCTAGTAATTCAAACTATTCAAATGCATCACTCTGAACTTGTCCAACATCCTTATAAGTGAGGTGGGGGGATGATGAAGAGCATAGCTTTGAGAATTCTTTCCAATCCCTTTACTTGTAGTGGTCATTTGTATTTTCTTCTGAGTTTAACTAGTAACATGTTGTGTCTATATGTGTAAAGGTATCATCAGCAATGTGTCTATATGTGTAAAGGTATCATCAGCAATAGCATTTAGACTTATATACCATCCCATGGTGCTTTACAGCACTTTCTGGGCAGATTATAGAGTAAGCATATTGCCCCTCCAGCCCCCCAGATCTGGGTCCTCATGACCCTGGAAGGCTGAGTCAACTTTGAACCCCATCAGGATCGAACTTCAAGCTATATGCAGAGTTAGCCTGCAATACTGCATTCTAACCAATGCACCACCAGGGCTCCTCATTGGGATGGCTATGTGTGTATTCACTCCTCATAGGTGTGTGTGTGTGTGTGTGTGTGCGCGCGCGCGCACGTGCGCTCACTTTAATATTGAATTTCAGTGTTTTCATGTATATCTCTGCAGTAGGAAGCACAGACCAGGCAATATAAGCCTTTATTCCAGGTCACATGACACAGAAGGAATTAGGAGAGAAACTTAGAATGGAGCGACCTGAAATATTTTGAGTCACTGTTCAATTGCTTCTGCCATAGGGGTGAATTACTGTATGATATTTTTCCTGGATTATTTTTTTCTGCAGCCCCTACCCTGATCCAGCCCATTTTTGAACTAGATCTTTATTTTTCCAGCTTCTCCCATCATGCAGAGTTTCTTTTGTTCTTTTCTGTTTTAAAGACTAATCCTGCCAATGGTCAGACAGATGAATGGACTAGTCCCAGCTGTCTTTACATAATTTCTTTTCAATATTCTTGGAAGTTGGAGAGAATATAGAACACTGCATAGGAATGCTTATAGTCCCATCACTAGAGACTTCTTCTGTATTCATAATGCCACAAATAGAAATGATAATGTTCCTTTTTTCTCTTGGCTTGTCCCAATATCACCGCTAAATTCTGTCCTAATCTTGTAATTATATTTAAACATTAAAATGTGGGTTTCATAAAAGCAAATTAACATTAAGAATGGATCAGAGTTTATTCAAGAAATAATAAAGAGCAAATGCATATCAATATAGGAAATTCTACATTGTTATTAGTTATTTTTAGTCAGAAAAAAAAATCTGTTTAACCTTCTCCTAATATAAAAATCTAAGCCAATTATTTTTCTCATTTTATGTTGCCAGTCAAAATGCAAAAGCTGATGGCAAGATAAACTGTAAATTAGACTGAAAAAACACTATAACTAATTATATTACATTTTAAATGAATATATTTGTACCCCATATTTCTTTTTAGACATTACATTATCATTTAGCATTAAATATTTATGTCTGGCCTTTCAAATAGTTTCCTGGTTACCCAAAGGGAGATCTAACCCCCCCCCCACACACACACAGAGTTAAGTTAGCCCGCAATTCTAGAGTGCATGTAAACTGTATTATACTTTGGTAATTAGTGTAAGGGGGTTCATGAATGAATAAAGATCTTTTGAGAATTTAGTATCTTTTTATTTCTCTCAGACTGTTGTTATGCATCTTGGTATTGATCTGATATTATTTTACCAGCAGCTGAGTAGTCAATAAAGACTGTTGGCAGACAAGGGAGAAAAATCTGAAGAGAGAAGCAAGAGCTTAGTGTTTAGATATCCATTTATTTTCCTCTATTGAGTGAATTCTTGCATCAACATTCAAACTAATAGTGTTTTCATATGACAGCTACTTAGAAGACTGGTATTTCAGCAGAATCTTCAGAGGGAAGCAATAATGCAAATAAATCAATTCTAGCTATACTGTTACAAAACATTGATGTATTAAATTAAGTCAGATAAAATGTAGAATTCAGCATATATTGATTGACGAACCTGCCCCAAAGAAAAGTACTAGAAAGCAGGATTCTTCTGTCATACTTGCCTTGTATAGACAGAGTTGTCACTCTTTTTCTTTTTAATATCTTCAGTAGATAGACCAATAACAAAGGCTTAATGGAAAGAATTAATTGGCAATAATGCACTTTCTAGAGAAATTTCATGTGGGGGAAGCAGAACTGGATCTACCAATCTGCCCCAGGTTTTATGCATTTGTTTGATCACATGTGCTGAATCTCTGCTCTACAATTTGTGTGTGTTGTGTATATATGTGTATAGATAGATGGATGGATAGACAGATAATAGAAATAATAGATAGATGAGAGACAGTTATACATTCTGTACAGAGAATTTGCAGTCTACATTTTTGCTAATAGAGCCAATGCAGTGCTATTAAAATTTCAAGAGTAAGATTGGTTTCTATTTGTGAAGTAGTCTCTGAGGAAATAATCTCATGAGAATGAACTCCTACTGCATGCGAAGAATGGCTAACAACTGGAAAAGCTTTTATACCTTGAGGTTCTTCCCAATTTGTAATTTTAACTAAGGATGGTTATTTTTTTGTAATTTTTAAAAGCTTGCAGTAGAGCATCTCCTAATGATTTTTTTTCCATTTCACTTTATTGAGGAATTTCACTGTCAACATCCTTGAGTTATTCCTTTTGACAATAGTATAAATGTGTATTAAATTTATTCTTTGTTGACGGGCTTCTTTTTAATATTACTTACATGTGCTTTTTAATTTATTTATATTTTATATTTTATATTAGATATTATTGCACTGGCAAGGCTTACCCAAACATTTTTACTAATCTAAAATTAGGGTAATGATTTCCTTAATGTTCACATTTAGCAATTTCAAAAATTCCATTAATATACTTATATTCGTTTGAAGGATTATGACTTTTAACTGTGGGTAGAATTTCAGTTTGCTTTATACTGTATTTCAGTCATATTCAGGTGCTCATTGGCAGGGATAAAAGAAGAGGTTCTGGAAAATCTATTTCCTGTTCAGAAAGCATTAACATAACTCTAAAAATAATTGTACTAATCAAACATTTTATATAACTAAGAATCTTTTATCCCCCGATACCAGTGGTTTGAAGAATTGAATTGAATACTTTATTTGGCTGAGTGTCTTTAGGCACACAAAGAATTTGTTATCAGCGTTCCAAGTAACAACCTCCAAGAACAAAGATTCCGAGGCTAGCATTTCCTCAAAGCTCCATTTTATTAGAGATGTCATATTGGCACATCTGGGAATACCCAAATCTGAGAGTTCCGGGTGTTCCCCCACCCAAAAGAAAATTAAGAATCCATCCCCTGCACCCACAAGTCCATCACATGGTCCAATCATATCTTCGTTCCAACTGGAGACTACCCCCAGTCACTCCCCTCCAGGTGCAGGGCAATCGTCCTTGACTCCCAGAGAAAGGAATGTTGTTGTGGCTAATCTTCCATCGCTCCTTGAAATCCCCCCTCCTGCTTTCCCAGGCACTAAATGTGGCAGCCTCGAAGCTTCAAAGTAAAAATTGGCTTCCAAGGCTGACATTTGTCTCTCAGTGTTCATGCAAGACAACAGAATAATGATCATCATCATCATCACCATCATACCAATAAGAGGGATGAAAAATTCCAAAAAATTAAGCAGGCCCATAAAACAGAAGTCATATCAGGAGGGATGGCTCAAGATAGCTTGCGGTTTTAATTTTTAAAAAAACTTTGACACCCGCTTCACATTTCACGTAGGACTGCCAGTTTAACTTTATGCCAATACAGTACCTATACAGTGATATATTGTATTACACGTGAGGCAAAGAGCAAGTTAGAAGAGCTTATGGCAGGTTTTGTGACATTTATACCATTGACAAAAGAGAGTTGAAAGGAACAATCTTTTGGAAGATCCAGTTCCACAAGTGTTGACTTGTTATGCTTTCCCAACCTAATAGTCATTTAAACTGTTTGCATAGATTTCCTTCTTTGACTCCTTCACATTTCTTCGTAGCCACTGCATGTCTTTAGTAGGTTTTAAACTGATATTTTATGGCTGTCATTACCCCTAGTTCCTGCTTCTTGTTCCCACCCCCTTCCCTTCCCTCCCCTTCCATCTCTCCATGCCTCTCCTCTACTAATAAAGTAGATATTGTCAGCTCCAAAAGATGTAGAAAATTATACACTTTCATTCTTTTACTTACGTAGAATACAGCTGGATTAGCTTTGTGTTGAAATGTCATTTCCTATGGAGATCGTTTTTCCTTTTTAGAGACAGCACTGAGCTCCAGAATTTCTTCTGCGATAGGCTATATTATTTTTATTCTCTTCCGCACAACAAATTCTGCTGCCTAAAGATATAAACTCCCATAGAACCATCAATGCCCCACCATTAGCTGTTTGAAGTGATGGCTATATTTTGCCTGAGTCAGGCTTATGCCATTACAATTAGCCCTGACAATGGCAAAATGAAAACCTAATGGGCTTAATCTGTGACACATATTTTGTCTGTAAAAGATCCCAATTAAAGCAGCACTTTCTCCAGAAGAAATGTCTTGTTGTCTGAGCCATGGACAATTGCTACCAGTCAGTATGGAAAATAGCCTAGATTAGTGTTTCTCAGCCTCTACCACTTTAACATATGTGAACCAGCATGCTGGCTGAGGAATTTTGGAAGTTGAGATTCCCACATCTTAAAGTGGCTGAGGTTCGATGGATAAAAGGATTGGTGTGGTAAGACAGTGTCCTGAAATCTGGTTCACAAAGTTCTTTAAAACAGCCAACTGAAATCCTGCTGAGTTTCTATTCTATGCAAGAATATTACTAGTTTTTAATAGCTTTGTCTGCTTCTATGCTAATTTGTTTCAGCCTTAGCTAACTGACCATTAAGTATTAATACCATTTGTCTAGCTAGAGTGTTTTTGTTATTTTAATTTTGCCACCCAGAGGCTTTGGAATTAAAGACATCCATAACTGTTCCTGAAAAAATATTTACCATTTGAACAGCCTAAGCACACATTTTTTTCTTATTCCACTCCAATTGTGTGCGTCTGAAAATAATAACTGTCTGCTTGCTAGAGCAGTTAGCTCCCTAAAAATGACCCTCCAGACCTCATGTATTTTAAAGTACTGCCACTTCACTTTGTAACACATACAGATCCTCTGTTGAACTTAACAATATGTAATTGTTACATGGGGTGTGTGGAGGAGGTGTTACTTGGCTCTTGAGAAGAATTCAACCCATGTCTCTATTCCATCTTCCTTCTGGATGAATGTCTCTCAGTCATAGGATTGTAAACATATTAATGCTTTTCATCTATATTGTTTTCCAGCTGTGACATATGTTTGACAGCTAGCAATAGAATGTCATGGTCATAGGCTGATTTATCAGTTGACATCTCCCTGCTGTTCTAAGATGGATTAATAGCTATTTCTGAGGTATGTGACAGAGTGTCTGACAGGAAACGCTAAACATTCAGGCTAAGGGTATAAGTTTTTAGAGTTTGACATTGTCGATGAAAAATGGACAAATGATAGATGGCACAAGTATTATGCATTTCTTTGATAAATTCCAGTGCTAACAATTGCTAACCTAGGACAGCTCAGTGATAAATTACTGTATTTTGAACAGTAGTCCTTGAATAAGTTTACAGAGCTAGCCTAGGCTATTTTACATATGCTTTTATGCATAGAAACCCCCAAATATAAGGAAAATAGATTAATTTTTGTAATTTAGTTCACAGACTTCTAGTTCTGATAATTTGTCAGAGGTATCCCAAAACATTACTGAGTAATCACAATGATAAATACTTTAGATTCAAGATGTTTTGCTGTTGAGCAACATAAAAGATAGACTTTATCCTCAAAATAAAAATGAAGAATAACAACAGATGCCATAGTATCTGTGAAATAAGGCACAATATTTTGGTTTTGGTTTAGCATCAATATTTTGTGCACAAATGATTCAGGGCCAAGTAAAGTAATCTATTAGCTAGCTGTTGAGAGTTTCTTATAACTTTTTTTTTGGCTCTTAATTAAAGTTTGGGGGCTTATATGCTAGTTACATTATGCTTCTACAGTTCAAGGGCTTTGGAGTGATCAAATCAGTCAAGATAGCTCAGGTTTAATAGCACAGTTGTAACTACAATATCTTGACTTCTCTGTCTCTGTCTGTCTCTCTGTCTCTGTCTCTGTCTCTGTCTCTGACACACACACATTGGAGACCACTGCTTCAGATTGACATAGACTAGGAATTATCTGATGCTCCAATCAAAGGTCTTATCACAGTTTCTTTCCATAAAGGGAGAATTATTTTATCACTGAATTCACAATATATAATAATTAGCCCCCTATTTACTGTATGATAACTCCAAATCATTAATAATGTTGCCTAGTCTAATAATTTTTATTTAATTTATTTGTATCCGCCTTTATTATTTTTATTGGGCTGAGAGACCATGGCTGGTCCAAAGTCACCTAGCAGGTTTTCATGGCTAAGGTGGGATTTGAGCTCACTGTCTCCCACTGTCTAAACTGATGCTTTAACCACTGAATCAGACTAGGTCTCCAGTTTGAATAACTGAATTAAATAATAAAAATATATATTTTATTTTATTTTGTTTTATTTTAAACAATAAAATTACAGTTTGAATAATGTAACCAATAGAAGAAAACAACCAATTTCAGAGAGTAACAAGAAGTCAACAGTTAAACCCTGATACATACATACATGATAAGGTAGCCATTATGCCCTACCCCATGGTACCCAAGAACTCAACAATTAAACCCTGATATACCTACACCTATTCTCTCTCTCTCTCTCTCTCTCTCTCTCTCTCGC
>JANHFL010000363.1:68470-85300 GCA_032468155.1 Oxyrhabdium leporinum
CTCTCTCTCTCTCTCTCTCTCTCTCTCTCTCTCTCTCTCTCTCTCTCTCTCTCTCTCTCTCTCTCTCTCTCATTGTTGAGTTCTTGGACACACACACACACACACTTCTTTCTATAGGACTGTCAAATCAGTCACCCAAGGTAGCCATTATACCCTACCCCTTGGTACCCAGGCTATGTGTTGTGATACAGGCTAGTATTTAAGGATGGGGGAGCAATCTCACTGGAGGTTATGCCAATCTCATTTGGTTCTCTTACAATATTCATGTCATAGATGCCACTACACATGCTATAGTTTTCAATTCTATTGTCCATTGTCCCAAAGCTTGTGGAGGCTTTGGGACTCTGGATAGGATGATCTGAGAGAATAGGCCTAAAGTAAATCTTAGCATGATGGAGTTACAGCTGTCCATTGGGGTTCTCTGTCTACTCCAGTGATGTCTTGGGATAGGATGCACTACACTGAAGGAGCAGATTTGTGACTTGCGCTTCCTACTAGAATTGCAGCTCCTGCTAGCAAATAGCAGGTGAAGACTGCAACCAAGGAGCAGACAGTCCTTTCCACAGTAACTCATTTCATCATATCCTCCACACAGATCACTCAGAAACTGCAGTGGTTTCAAAACATTTGCCAACAAAGTTTTCCAGCTTTCATTGATGTGAGCACATCACACCAATGCTGTAGACCTTGTATTGGTTGCCAATAGGTTTCTGAGTAAAATTTAAAGTGCTGGTTTTGACCTATAAATCCTTACATGGCTTGATTCCAAGTTATCTATCTTCTCCCATTGGAGTCAGCCTGGTCAATGTGATTTAGCCAGGCAGTTGTCATCTCCATTTTAGGGAGTAGCTGCTTTTTGATGGTAGCATTGAACTTTTGGGCTGGCCTCCCACTGTAGTCAGGCTCACACTTCATTTATTTAATTTATTACTAAATTTCTTTGCCATTCATCTTGTGGTTCAAGGTGACTCCTTTAAACTTTAACTATTTTCTGGAAGCTGCACAAAATGGAGCTGTTCTGAAGAACCTGTGAGATGTGATGCCATCATTGCTGGGTTTATAGATTAGTTTTATAATATGTTCTACATTCTGAATTGTGTTTCAGTTGGAATGTGGGTGCTTTAATTGTATATTTTTATTGTGCATTCTTATCTATGTGAACTACCTTTTAGAAATGGGCTAGAAATGTGATTAATAAACTAGCTCACAAATGACTTAATAATTATCAGGTAGCTCCTAGATTATTTATTGATATCAATTTCTTTATTAAATTTAGAAAATCAGTCAATTCATACCAGACCTGGTGATGGCTCATTTAAAATCTCAAAAATCATATACAAATGAGTAAGTGCCTTTAGTGTGGTAGGGTGCCTCACATTTTTGTATGTCATCTTGAAAAGAATAGTAAACAGAAAGTTAAAAAATATGTGTACATACACTTCTAGAAGGGCACTGTGAAGGGCATGAGTGCTGCTAAACATCTGTCTTCCATCATGATTTTCTTCTGTGAAAGTTACATTAAACTTACCTAACAAATTCAAGTTTAGGAAGAAAGTAGCCCTTTGTGAAGTAATATGTAGTTTACCCTTCATCCTACTTGAGTTAGATTGTTATTCAGTAGTGAGCAGATAGCCATGTCCTGTAACTCAAAGGGATTCTTTTCCCAAGGTCAAAGGATATATGCCACCGTTTTTCCTGCTCCCAATTATAATCCTGGTATCTGTACGTTATCAGTTATGGTTCCAAAATTAAATCACATGAAATGACTAAACATATTATTGAGGTGGGCTATGAGAAGCTCTATGTCAACTCTTTAAGAAATGGGAGAATGAGAAATGGGATAGATGTTTATTTATTAGATATTTCAGTCATTGAAACATTGAATTAAAACTGCACTGGGTGGACAGAATATAAACAAGGAGAGTTTTCTAGGAGTCACTGTCTATCTGAATGGCACGAATTTGAAGAACTAGTCATCAATCAAGTGAACTTCTCTGCCAGGTAAGTCAAAAGAACCATCCTTTGTGAATTCAACCCACTGCCATTTCTATAGGCTGACGAAACTACACATTCTGGAGCTTGCAATTATGGTAGTGATAATTGATTTTACAGATAAGGTGTCATTGCAATGTGATACATACGTTCCTATGAACAGACTGCTGTCTTTGATGAGTAATAATCTGCAGTTTTATTGCCAATGAAGTGTTACTTTGCTTGCCACAATTATATTTATTGATCTGAATTAAACTTACAGTTCGATGATAGAATTGGATTTTGCGTTGCATGAAATTACTCAAGCAGAGTTCATAACCAGTAGTGCCTTTATGCAGCTACTGTGGCTGCTGAATGCCAGATCAGTCTGTAATAACTCATCTCTTTTATGATAGACAGATGACAGGCAATTGTGCATGAATTACTATTAATAATGTATGACATCAGCTAAGAATCAGCTAAGAATCTGGGCCAAGAAAACTCTAGTGGCTTCCAGGAGTACTGCTCTGCAGATAATTAGACGTAATGCCATTGGACTGCTGCTTATATTCCAGTCTCCTTGCTATTGGCAGTCTTCTTACCACAGCTACTTGATTTTGTGACCAGCTGGTGATTAAATTCCCCAGGCCTGTGGTTCTGAGAGATTGAAGCAGCTTGGGAATTCATGGCTACTGTGGCAACCATGAAGTTAATCCAGGTTATTGCTGTCCTAATGTAGAAGGGATGGCAGAACCTGGGAGCAGTGTCAAAAGAGAAACCAGCCTAGAGTCTCTAGTCTACATAGTTACTAACAGACTAAATTCAAACCTTCATAAATTCCATTGACTCTTGCTTAGTGCCAAAAATGTGCTAACCCATAGTTGAGTAGGTGCCTGTGCATAGGCATTAGTAATAATAAATCAGCTTAATTGGAATTTCATGTGTGATCCTGTCCAATTGCATCCATGGACAACCACTTGCCAATTCTCTTTTAGATAAATTGATCTCTCCTTTTCTTCCACCCTTTCTGCCTAATTTTTACAGAGTTTCTAGAGAAGAGAGAATCTTGTTTGTACTTAGCAACTGACTACAGCACTTAATTTTGGAAGCTTGCCAACTGCTTACCCATCTCTTCAGCCACCTCCAACAGAGAACTTTGCAGCTGGGCCTGAGTCATCTTTGGCCCTTGATAATTGTTGATTAAATCTGGATCTTGCTTTCAGGCAATTTTGGTTCTGTTTGGAAAATAGAAAGTTGACAATTTCTCCTCCATAATTCTTTTGATTTCTTCAAAATCTTAATAATATTCATGTTGGGAGTAATCAAACTGGTTAATTTTGTCTCATTCAACCAGTTTCTCTTCTTCCTAGATAAGAATCTCTTTTTACCCAGAGGTTAACATGCTCCCTACTTTCCCAAATGAAGAGATGCTTAGAGACCATGATACAGAATGTAGTTTCTTTGTAATATTTTGCTTCATTTAAAATTAAACAAAGAGCTTAATAAAACCAAACGGGTTTCTTAAGGCAGGCAGCAGAATCATGGATTCCAGATAGGATTTCTGTTGAATTCTTCTGTTGAATACAAGAAATGGTGAGCAGACCATCTACAAATTAAATTGTTCTGCTGAGATCCAGTCTCCATTGTCTCCATAAGATGGTCTATAATGAAAACCTTATACATACATACATACATACATACATACATACATACATACATACATACATACATACATACATACAAGACTCTCACATGAACTGGAACCATGCTAGTATAGAAACATTTTGTGAACAGGGTGGTTGTGTTATAAATTGCCCAATGCTCCATAATTCTTACTAATATTTCCAAATTCTTATCTTTAGCCTCTCATCTATAAATTCAGAACTTTAATGTAGATTTGTCTCTGTCTTTTCCCATTAGCTGGAGCATATCATATCCTCTTCACAATCAGACCTTGAATTTCTGTCATTCTCAATTATTTTTTGTAACGTGTCTAGCTAGAAGTGGGTTGTACTGTTTTAATATTTAGTTTTCCTTTATTATACATTATTGCCACCATCATTTTAAAAATAAAAAGTAGGGACATTTCTCTCATTGTTGATGACCTCTTGGCTGCATCCCAGTACTTCTTGCTGGATAATTGATTTATTGCTTAACAGTAGAATTTCTGATTGTGGTAATCATAGATCATGAAACATTCAGAAAATCTGTTGTTTTCTCAGCTATCTCAGGTTGGTTTTATAGTGGAAATACCATGGTGGACTATAGGTCATAAGCTTTACAGAAGTTTAAGTGTTAAAAAGAAAAAAAATCCTCCGAAAACTGAACCAAGCCATGACAACCTTATATTACTTAACTGATTATATCTAGCAAATTAACTTTCCTGTAGGAGATTGTAGAAGAAAGGAAGGAAATGTTTTTGGAAATAATGGCACATTTATTCTATTGGTTTAGAAGTGTTAAGCACATTGATGATTATTTGTGTGTTAACATGGAAAGTGAATGAAAGAAACAAGATACGGATTATTTTATCTGTAATCCAAAATCAGAATTTTAATTAAGAATTCCTGGCTTTTCATTGATCAGATGTGTCCTACTTTTTTTCAAGAGAAAAAACAATAATTACAGCAATTTTATGGGAAAATGAAGCTGAAATGGACTATGAAAAATTAATAAAGAAAATATATAGCTATCTATTAAGCAACAAATTGGAAAGCAAGCAAGTAAAGGAGACAATGATAGCTTGGGCTAAAAACTTTGGATATACAATAGAACTGGATAAATGGCAGAAATTGTGAGATAGAAATGTTAAATTAACTATGTCAACTGCATATAAAGAAAATTTGTATAAAATGTTTTTTAAATGGCATTTTTCACCAACAAGACTGGCAAAAATGTTTAAAGACATATCCGCTAAATGTTGGAAGTGTAATCAGACACCTGGTTCATATTATCATATGTGAAAGACATGCCCAAAAGCAAAAAAATATTGGACAAAAATACATACTTGGTTGAAAAAAATGATAAAGCAACATATAGATTTGAAACCAGAAATATTTTGTTGGGCATCTTGTGGGAAAAATATGACAAAAGGAATATATATTTGATTTTACATGTATTAACTGCAGCCAGAATTGTATTTGCACAACAATGGAAAAGCGAAGAGATCCCGACAGATGAAAGTGTAATCAAAAAAATATTAGAATGTGCAGAAATGGACAGATTAACGCTTACAATTAAGGGAAAAAGAAGGAACTGAATATTTCTTGACATGGGACTTATTTTAACAATGGTTAGATAATAAAAACAAGTTAGAAATATGGGGATATAAAAAGGACTAATGTTATAGAGAAGATTTGTTAAAATAGATAAGTTAAATATTATCATTATTATAGAATTAGTATTAATGTGAATACTATTGTAAACATTTTGATTATGATTTCATAAAAATAATTCATTGACTGAGGTGGGTGGCCACAAAAATTGAATAAACAAACAAACAAGTAAATAAAATAATTGCAGCAGGCCTGGAAGCCATAAGTGGCCGTGCTCTTCATTTCTTTAGTCAACCAGTCAACCAAGATGATCTGTCAGAAAGATATCTGTAGTCCTCCTCATACTGATGCTAATTTATGTCATCTCTCAAGGTACAAGCTTTTGCATGATTTCTGTCTCCCTTCAGGGTCTGTGTGAATTTCCCTATTTTTATATCCTGTGTGTTTTTATTTGTATAACCCACTAAGACCTGTATTGAAATTTTCAGACTTATTAAATTAAATTTCTTAGCCAATCAGGCTGCTTTCTCCTTTGTATGGGCATGCTAAAACAAGTTGAAAGAATGAGCTGTTACAATTTAAACACTCCCACAGAGCCACTTAAAACTTAGTTTATAGTTATGCCTCCAAATCCCCTAAATTTATAATCTTTAAAATTCTTTAGTATTTTATAGTCTTTTAGTTTTCCAATTATTTATCTTCCCAATTATCCAAATTTTAAGGTGTTATTTAATTTTCCTTCTTTTCTCTTTTCTTTTATCATTTAAAGGGATAGAAGGACCCGATTGTCAGTGGCCCTTTCGGGGGAAGCACTACAAGTGGAGGCTCATCCAGGATTTTTCTACCCTTTTCCAAGAGTGATGACCGCACCCAGAGAAATGAATCAGACAAGCAAAATGGACCCCATCACAGTTACTAAATGGTATTAGAAACAAAATGGCCATGTGGAATCGAGTGTAGCGATTGAATCCCTAGGGATGCCTGGACAGAAGAACAGATCCTCCAAGCAGTGATGGTGCTGGTTCCAGATCAACAATTATTCATACTGGACTCTCACTGTTATGCACTATTAGAGTGGAGAGGAAAAATCCCAGCCTGTTTCTGGGGCAGAAGTCTTCAGCTAATGGAGGATGTCAGCTACATGTCAGAAGATGTAGTTCACCCAAACCCCCAAGCCAGCAACTCGGGGAGCATGAACCAGGTCATGCTCTTTGACATGACCTAATCTCCTCAGAAACAACTGCCTCAACTTTATGACCATGTGCACTCAGGCTATCAACAGGCATTTGGCGGGTGAGGGAGGACAGTTGCAGAAAGTTGAGAATTTTCTCTGGGGCACAGCCTGTACCAGCTAGAGAAGAGAAGTATGAAACCTGGATGGAACAAGCCATGTGAGCAGTGAAAGAATGGGATATTCCAGAGGCTCAAAAGAAATAACAGATCACAGCGAGCCTGAAGGGTCTCACTGTAGAAGCCATCAAAATTTAGGCAGGGGTCATATCCAGCTTATGACTGCCTCAACATGTTGCAAGAAGAATTTGGGCAAACAGATAAAGCTTCTGTCCTAATTTACCAGTTTGAACACATGTACCAATGAGGTGATTGACATCTATCTGGGTACATCAGATATCTAAACAAATTATTATATCAGATTATGCTGAAGCAAGAATGGAGCCTGTAAAGACCATCAGTTCGGGATGAAGCAGATCTTGCAAGGTACCCTACATAAGAACCAAGTCTGGATCCAGTTAAAGACCTTAGAAAAGGGAAGTCTCCTTACAGAATCCTGAACTCATTTAAATGGTGAGAGAAGAAGAAGCCAAGGGGATGTCAAAAGAGCTATGGCCAATTCATCATCAGAATTGTTTCTAGGTTTTGGGTAGTGAATGTTGTGGAGATTAATGCAGAAATTGCCATTCTGAAGGCTCAAAATTCTTAGATGACAGAAATGATGACTTTGCTGGTAGCAAGGTTGCCCCACCCTCAGGATGGAGGGTGACAAGGAGGAGGAGACATCTCCCATTGCCCCAGCAGAAAGGTTATTGAGACCAGTAATTTTGTATAATTGTGGAGGTGATGGGCATTATAGAAGCAATTGTATGAAACTGCCAAAGTCAAGAAGTCAGGTAGCAAAAGTGACTCAGGTTCACAAGTGACTTTACTACACAGGGACTTTTATAATAGACATCTCCTTGACTCAGGTTCACAAGTGACTTTACTACACAGGGACTTTTATAATAGGCATCTCCTTGACTCAGGTTCACAAGTGACTTTACTACACAGGGACTTTTATAATAGGCATCTAAAGTGCATGTGCACTTTACAGAAGCTGGATGATCTGGAGATTTGGGGAATTGGTACCAAGAAGTTCTCCTATGATGCGTATTTAGCCATTATGCTAATGTTTGACCCTTCAGTTGTTGGGTGTTCTGAAACTTTTGATACCCTGGCTATTGTATATGCTCAGCCCCTAGAGGCTAACCGGAGTTCCCTGATTGTGGGGATGAATACTGACCTGGTCCGATAATTGCTCACCCTCTTCGTTTCAACAAATAACCTATGCCAGGGGACCCCACACTGAGGACAGTGTACCAATGTCTGAGCAGGATGCCCCAGCAAAAGGTTTGGAAATTGGTTATAGAAGTTGGACTAGTGGCGTTCCCAGCCCCAGCTTGCCTGTGAAAGGCTGTCTTGATTGCCAGTGTATTGAATTCACCCAGATGTACTCAATTTGTCCCCAAAATTCAAAAGTTGAGACATAGGACCTAGCAAAAGGATCAGAGAAGAGAAATAAGTGCCAAGAGTAAACAAAAGAGCCAGTTTGGTGTAGCAGTTAAGGTATCAGGATAGAAAGCTGGAGTCCGTTTGTTCTACTCCATCATAGGCACAAGCCAGCTGAGTGACCTTGGGCCACTCCCTCCCTCTCAGCCATAGGAAGGAGGAAAGGCAAATCATCTCTGAAAATCTTAACAAGAAAATTGCAAGGACTAGAACAGGTTGTCTCCATGACTCAAAATTGACTGGAAGCCCACTCCCAATCCTGGTCAACAAGCAAATTATTAACCTCCAGGAAAAAAATATATCTCAAAATCAAATATTGATACAATATATTACTTTAAAAATTAAATTGAAAACAGAACAGCAGAAAGAAAAGGGTAAAAGTAAAACAGATTGGCTGGAAAGTTAAAATTTAACTTTTTAATACAGGGGTGTCAAACTGGATTTCTTCTAGGGCCGGATCAGCATTGTAGTTCTCGTCTGTGGGCCGGCAGGGGTGGTAGTTGGGGCAGGACAAATGCCTCCTGCAGTACCCTGCCGGCCAAAACGGGGCATGGGGTGTCTGTGTGCATACCCCCAGCACCTCGTTTTCACCCTCCATGGCCTCCTACAGCACTCAGTTTTCAGCCATTTTGGGCCCATTGTTTGGCCTGTTTTGGGCCCATTGTTCAGCTGTTTTTGGTCATTTTGGGCCCAGTTTTTGGCCCAGTTTCGACCAGCAGAATGTTGCAGGAGGCCATGGAGGGTGAAACGAGGCATAGGGGGCCACACACGGCCTGTTTTATCTGCCAGGGGCACCATGGGCCAGTCCTTTGATATTACCAGGCATGCTCCGTGGGCCATATTTAAGCACCCCATGGGCTGAATCCGGCCTGCAGGCCTTGAGTTTAACACCCTTGTTTTAATACAATAGATCAGGGGTGTCAAACTCAATTTCATTGGAGGGGCAGGGCTGATAACACCTGCTGGTGTTATAGTTGCCATGATTGCTGTTGTAAACCTGCAAACATAATCTCCACCTTCATAGGATTAGTTTTCCTTTAAATGGGGGCATCAAGTCCATGATGCTCCACTTTGAATATTATGCCATAATAATGAAATGAAAAGCAATGAAGTGTCCTGTCAACAGTGCAGATGAGATGCTACTTTCAAACTGCAAGATTAATCCTCCTATATAATCCATCCTCCACTGATCCATATCTCCAAAATGATGTACATCATACTTCCATGCTCTGGATTCAATTTAGAGGAGGTTCTTCAAAAAGCACTACCTCATTACAGCAAACTATATCATAGAAAAAAGCAGTGGCTCTTTTATTTTCTGAAGCATGTTTCCAGAATTGATCCTGAAACACAGCCCAGCCCTAAACTATATATCTGCTATCATTTTGTCAACTGTGCTGTTACCGTCAAGACACTCATGGCTACAATTTGGAAGTCAACATTAAGGGGCCAGCTCCCACTGCATTCAGGCTAGCAACCACTCCTCCAATCCATGTAACAGCTCACTACCAACCAGAACATTATATTTGAAATGCTTCATTTAATTTTAAATGATGCAAAATGTAGGACAGTTCCTCCTTTATTCTCATGCTCACTGCACCATGATCAATCCATCAGAATAGAGCTGGATGGTACCTTGGAGGTCTTTTTGTCCAATCCCTGCTCAAGCAGGAGATCCTATACCATTTCAGACAAGTGACTGTCCAGTCTCTTCTGAAAAACCTCCAGTGATGAAGCATCCACCACTTCTGAAGGCAAGCTGTTCCACTGGTTAATTGTCCTCACTGTTAGAAAGTTTCTCCTTAATTCCAGTTGCTTCTATCCTTGATTAGTTTCCATCTGTTGTTTCTTGTCCTGCACTCTGGTGCTTTGGAAAATAAGTTGACCCCCTCCTCTTTGTGGCAGCCTATCAAATACTGGAATACTGCTGTGCTATAATGTTCCCCCAGTCCGTCTTTTCTCTAGACTAGCCAAACCCAAATCCTGCAACTGTTCTTCATACTGTATGTTTTAGTCTCTGATTGTCTGGTTGAAAAACACAGCTTAAAAATATCCTGGCTCTTACTGCTTTTTATTATCTGCCGCTAAATATTAAAATCTCATGTCTGTAAAGTTCTTGCCTGCTGCAGATATTGTTGCAATACCATTGTTGTGATTATGGCATGGTACATAAATTCACAATCATTCATCAGTAATCTTAACCCCAATGCATCTGGCAGGAATAACACACAGAACTGCTGAAATAAGTAGACACAATTAATTGGTGCATGAAACTCGGAGGAGGGAGCTAAAACATTTTAGCTGGCCAAAAAGGAACAGGACCTGCTTTATCCTAGTTTACTGTTATGTCAGGGCAAAGTTGCTACTGCATTTTGGGGGTGTTCTTTATGGATTCAGAAGCTTATTCATTCATCCATGTAGCTTCTCCAGAACTGTTTAGAAAAATGGTAAACATGTGGAACATTAACATTATTTTGTTTCATGTCACTTTTATGGAGGAGATAAAGGGATTTTTTTCTGTGTGTGTATGAATTCATAGAATTATTGAGTTGGAAGGGTCATTGAGTGCAACCCCCTGCTCAGCACAGGATCCACTTGAACATTCCTGAACATCAAGCCTTCATTGAACTGTTTCTAGTGAATAACTCACTACTTCACATGTCAATCTGTTCTTCTTGATGTCTTGCCTGAACCTTCCTTCCATATAATTTTAGTTCTGGTTCTGCTCTCTGGGGCAATAGCACATGTCCATTTTTCTTTTTCTATGTGACAGCCCTTCAAATATTTGAAGAGGGCTATTACATCTTCTGTAAGTATCTAGACTGTAGAAACTCAGATCTTTTAAACATTCCGCATAGTGCTTGGTTTCCTGATTCTTCCCCAATTTACTAGCCCTTCTCTGCACTTGCTTCAATTGCCATTGTCCTTTTTGAATTGAATTGCCCAGAACTGGACACAGTATTCCAATGACATAATTATAGGAAAATCAATGGGGGATATTCTTGGATCTTGATTAGCTTCAAGCAAGTAGGAAATGTTTCTTGCCACAGCTAAGAAATAAGGACAACTTTACTACACAGGCATCTATTGTATAATCTGTGTTACACCTGTATTTCCAATAAAACACATTGCAATCCACCCACCTAACAATTAAAATCATAGTATTATAGTTAGTGCTAATATAATAGTGCAAATCAGCTTATGTTGTAAGATAAGATCTGAAAATAACAAAGAAATAGTATGAGTAGGTGTTGGAAATCATGATATTGCACATAAATGCTAGGGTTGCTATTTTGGATGTCCATCTATTAGGATGTAGCCTTGAAGAACATGATTAGCTAAACAGTTCTATTTCTGTACAAATTTAGGATGATATATTCAGAACAGACAAATATGAGCAAGCAGTATGATGGAGATCTAGAAAAGAATAATCTTGGCCTGCACAACTGAAGTATTGTGTTACATCAAAAAGTAATGGTTTCAAAGTACCATATTTCAGTTATAGGCCTCTTCCCTTGATGGATGTATTTGCTAAGATTTTAACTAGGAAATTCCCCTCATCCGAAGACAAGGAACAGCAGCAGCCAAAATGGCTGCCATGAAATCGGAAACAGCCGGGTCCTAAGACTGTGCTGGAGTGAAGTAGGTGAACAGTGTCTGGAACTGGGTGAGAATGAACATCTATCTCATTTGAAACCCCATAAGAATCAGTAAAAGGAGCCACAATTTCTGAATTAGCTGCGTTTTATGTACGTTGACAATATAACCAATATTAACTAACTAAAAAAACAAATAAACTGGAGAGAACGGAGGAAGACAGAAAAGACAGAAATTTGTTAAAACAAGGAAAGCTGGAGCTTAAGCTGGATAAAGGCTATGCTGGGCATTAACCTTGGAAAATCTGGACAATTTATTTAATTTTCTTTAATGTTTAAAAATATAGGGAACTTGGAAAAGACTGATACTGGAATTTAATGAAAGAGTGTCACCTGCTGACAAAAGGAAGAATAACACACCACTGATTTAAAGGGGTTTAAAGATACATGAAGCTTGTCAGAGAACCAACAAACTAAAATTGGGATATAAAGACATAAGATCATGGGGACGGTCTGCTCTGCCCCCACCTGCATCATTTTTTAAGTCAGTTAAGAGTGGTGTAGTGATTAAGCCTAGAAAATGGGAGGCCATGAGTTCAAATCCTGCCTTAAGCCATGAAAGCCAGCTGGGTGACTTTGAGCCAATCACCGGGAGATGGGGAGTTCTAGTCCCACCTTAGGCACAAAAAGCCGGCTGGTGGCTTTGGGCCAGTCTCTCTCTCAGCCCAACCCACCTCACAGGGTTGTTGTTTAGAGGAAAATAGGAGGAGGAAGGTGTGTTGGATCTGTTCGCTGCCTTGAATAAGAAAGCTGGTATAAGAAAAATAAAAAACTACAAATAGGAGAGAGACGCTTCTCAAGTTATGGCCAAATCCCCGAAGGAACAAAAATCCCGGACAACCCCCCTCCCCGCCAATCTTCTCCCTTCCTCACCCGGAGACCCTGGGGAGGGTCTGCTCTGCCCCCACCTGCGTTGTTGATGAGGATGTCCAGACGGGGTTCCGATTTTAAGAAGGTCTCCACAAAAGCTCTCACGGAGTCCAGGCTGCCCAGATCCAGGATCATCAGGATCACCTCCGAGTTCCCACTTTCCTGGAAAAGGAGCGGGAGGAATCCTGAACCCCGGGATCCGGTGTGGCTTCCAAGGCTGATCCCGGTTTACTCACCTTCTACGTAGGTCTGCTCACCTCCTGGCAATCTCTTAATTTAAGTCCTAGGTAGAAATTAAATATTCCTTACCCCAATCTGATACACTGTTTCTTTTCTGCTTTTCTTCGTGCTTGCCTATTCCAGTTGTCCGAGCTCTGATTCAGCCATTAATTAATGGCTGTCTTCTTCTCCGCCTGTCAGAAAGATTTTCCCGGATCTAGCAACGTGGACCACCGTCCACTTGTGATCTATGGGAGCCCTTCCTTTTCTGTGACATTTGGCTCCAAAGAGCCTCCAGGCAGGCAGAAAGCAGCTGGGCTTCGCGGAGCCCTGCTAGCCACCGCTATCCTGCTCTGACATCAACCGGAAGTCCTGTAAAAAATTCCTGATTCATCTCTGTACTCTGCTCTATACAGGTAGTGCTCGATGTATGACAATTGAGCCCAATGTTTCTGTTGCTAACCAAGACTGTATTCTGACCCAGCCTTCGCAAGCAATGAGAAACCACTAACTCACAAGTAAAACATACCCCCTTTTAAAACAGGGCAAGAACAGTCTTTATTCATGCTGGATAGTCAAAACCAAAAATAATTAGTCATAAATGAGAGTTTTTGGGTAGTTTTCAGCCTGGCTGCAGTTTGATGTCCGAGTTTAATCAGACGCCCGCTTTCCGTTACCCGAAACTCCGTCTCTGACCCTTCCCACCTTAAGTGGTCAGTCCCAGCAGCAGCTCACTGAATTCCCAGAGCTTCTTGGCCACCTGGTCATCGCGGGCCTGTGGCCAGGGCACCTCCGACCGGCAGTCCACAAAATACCGCCCGCTCAGCCCCTCGATGCCCTCCTCGGTGGCGCAGTAGATGGAGGTCTGGGCACCCGCGTCGCAATCTCGGCTGAACAGCTTCATGAACCAAAGCGACCAATATAACCACCCTGGAAAGGAGCGACCAATTTTGCTGGCAACAGCTCCTGAAAGCAAAAGGAAGTTGGTTGTGTGAACGGCCTGGGATGGAAGGAAGCACCATCCAGGGTGACCCAGAGAGAGGAGGAGGAAATCTTGAATGAACAACACCCATTGCCCATTTTAAATATTTTTCGCAAAATGCTGAAGTGAGTGGGCAATGGTGCAAAGGGTGTATGCGTTTGTGTGTGTGTGAACATCTGCGTGCTGCATTGCACACATGAATCCATTGCAGTGGGGTAGCTAATACATTGAAACAAATAATACTAAATAATAATGTTCTGATAGGAAATTTGTAACTCAGGGTAGAAATGTGGGGTCCTTGATCCATTCTGAGTTTGATTGTCTTCTTGCAGTTTAGTTTTATCACAGAACTGGGTTACATCAGCAGTGCTAGAAGTGAGTGGGGTTTGTGGAGAGGAGGAAGAGGAGGAGGTGATCCTTGGTGATCTCTGAGCTTGGTTGTTTTCTTGTAAACATTTTATTACCCAACTAGATAACTTCATCAATGTTAAAAAGAACTGGGGTGTGTGGAGATGAGGAGGAGGAGGAATAAAAGGAGAAGGGGAGGAGGAGGAGGAGGAGGAAGACTGTGGGGTCTTGGTGCTCTCTGAACCTGGTTGTTGTCTTGTATACTTATGACTTCAGTAAGGCATTCGACAAAGTAGACCACAACCTACTTCTTGGTAAACTAGAAAAATGTGGGATAGACAGAATCGCCATCAGATGGATTTGTAACTTGCTGACAAACCGTACTCAATGAGTAGTCCTTAATGGTACTACATCTACATGAAGGGAAGTAAGCAATGGGGTACCACAAGGTTCCGTCTTAGGCCCAGTACTCTTCAATATCTTCATAAATGACTTAGATGGGGTAACGGAAGAGGAACTCATCAAATCAGCAGATGACACCAAGTTGGCAGGAATAGGCAACACCCCAAAAGACAAGTTCAAGATCCAAAAACCTCTTGACAAACTTCAACAATGGGCCCTATCCAACAACATGAAACAATGTGGAGAAAAGCAAGGTTTTACACTTAGGCAGGAAAAAAACAAAGGTACAAGTACAAATTAGGCAAAACCTGGCTCAAAAACAGAAACTATGAGAGGGACCTTGGAGTCCTAGTGGACAATCACTTAAATGTGAGCCAGCTGTGTGCAGCAGCAGCCAAAAAACCCCCCTAATACAATCCTGGGTTGTATAAACAGAGGCACAGAATCAAGACCGTGTGAAGTATCCATACCGTTTTAAAAATCCTTAGCAAGGCGACACCTGAAATACTGCATCCAGTTTTGGTCCCCACATTACAAAAAAGACATTAAGATATTGGAAAAAGTGCAAAGAAGAGCAACTAGGATGATTAAAGGCCTGGAGACTAAAATATATGAAAAAGAGTTGCAGGAATTGGGCATGCCCAGTCTAAAGAAAAGAAGAATTAGGGGCGACATGATAGCAGTATTCCAGTATTTGAGGGGCTGCCCCAAAGAAGAGGGGGTCCACCTATTCTCCAAAGCACCAGAAGGCAGGAGAAGAAGCAACGGATGGAAATTAATCAAGGACAGAAGCAATCTGGAATTAAGCAGAAACTTCCTAACAGTGAGGACAATTAACCAGAGGAACAGCTTGCCACCAGAAGTTGTGGGGACTTCATCACTGCAGGTTTTTAAGAAGAGACTGGACAGCCACTTATCTGAAATGGTATGGGATCTCCTGCTTGAGCAGGAGGTTGGGCTGGAAGACCTCCAAAGGCCCTTCTCCCCCTAAGATGCTAGGATTCTGGACCCGGGAGGATGGGAGGCATCTCCCTCCGTAGTTGAGCTCGATGGAGGAAACTCCCGGGGTGTCTCTGCAGAGGGGGTGGAGGGAGTCCCCAGTGGGAGAGAAATGCCTGGGCGGGGCTCCATCTGGGGCACCTTGGAGCTGGACGTCCACTCACCGGGATGAACCACGTAACAGGTGACATTGGTTCCTTCCAGCCGGTTGGCCAACTCTCTGCCATGGAGAATGTTGGCTAGTTTGCTGCTGCTGTATGAATGCAGAGCTTTCCACATTCCCTCCCCCGGCTTGTGGATGGTCCGAAAGTCGATCTTCCCATTCATGTGCATATTTGAGGAGAGGATTACGATCCGGCTCGGGGCGCAGCGCTTCAGCCGCTCCAGGAGCAGGTGGGTCAGCAGGAAGTGACCCAAGTGGTTGACCTGGAAGGCCTCGTCGAAGCCGTCGGCGGTTGGGCCATCCTTAAAGACCCCTGCCAGAAAAATAAGCGGATTACATGCAGCAGTTCTTGGCTTACAACGCGTCACTTTGCAAACTAACCAAAGGTAACTACGACACGGTTCCAAAGTTCCAGTGCTCCCCCTTGTGGCCACATCATGTGATTGCAACCTGGCTGCTTGGCAGCCAGCCTGAGCTTGGAAACATGGGAAGTGACGGTGAGATTTAGGACATTTTTGTCAAAAGAAAAAGGCCTTTACATGCAGTTTTCAACAGAAACACCTGACAGTGGTGGTGTGGTGGTTAGAGTGCTGTATTGCAGGCTGACTCTGGCCCCAGCCAGGAAGTTCGACCCTGACCAGCTCAAGCTTGATTCAGCCTTCCGTCCCTCCGAGGTCGGTAAAATGAGGCCTCGGGTTGTCGGGGGCCAGAGGCGGACCCTGTAAACCACTTAGAGAGGGCTGCAAAGCACTGCGAAGCGGTATAGAAGTTTAAGGATGTAAAAATCGTGTTGGTTACAGGGGTGACTGGCTTTAGCACTATCGCAACTTACGACCATAATGGGCAGGCTCCATCATGGTCATAAGTCGCAGACTGCATGTAAAGCATCCAGTTTGGTCTAGTGGTTAAGGCAATAGGCTTTTTAAGTCCGTTAAGAGAGTCCGGTGTAGTGGTTAAGCCTAGAAAATGGGAGGCCACGAGTTCAAATCCCACCTTAAGCCATGAAAGCCAACTGGCTGACTTTGAGCCAATCACCAGGAGACGGGGAGTTCTAGTCCCACCTCAGGCATGAACTGAGTGACTCTGAGCCAATCACCAGGAGACGGTGAGGTCTTGTCCTGCCTTAGGCACAAAAGCCGGCTGGTGACTTTGGGCCGGTCTCTC
>JANHFL010000363.1:85400-96090 GCA_032468155.1 Oxyrhabdium leporinum
GAAGACTCGGGGCGGTTTACAGCTTATAAGCAATACTCTTACATCAGTATATTAATCCAATATACCTCAGAATATTCCCCCACAATCCGGGTCTTTCCAAAATGTTAGAACCAGAAGTCACCTGATGAAATTGAATCTTGGAATCATGACAAACAAAAGGATTTTTAATTTTTTTTTTACAAAGCAAATAAGTAAACTTTCCCGTTTGGGAGATGTGGTGCTGGCTACCAGCTTGGGTGACTTCAAAAAAAAAGCATTGGACCAATTTATAAAAGTCACTGGAGATCAATGCTGTTAGCCTTACTGGCAGCGTGACTCCCTCAAAAGGCCATCTGCTATGAAACTAGTGGGTTTCCCTTGTGTAACTGGTTGGCCATGGTGAGAACATACTGAAGTTCAGCAAGTCAGTTATAATTCTAAAAGCTGCAAGTGTATAATATCTTAAGTTTGGTTAGTGCTCTAATCTCAGTTGAGATTTTTGTGACTTAATATGCTACAGAATAACAGAGTTGGAAGGGACCTTAGAAGTCTTGTAGTCCAACTCCCTGCTCAGGCAGGAAACTGTATACCATTTCAGGCAAATGGTATACTGTTTAAACTCATCCCATTTGGTTAGCTTATGGTTGACTCAATGTTCTGAATTACGGCAACATGAAGAAATGCTAAGCATGGTGCATAAATCAGCAAAGTGTCTGTGGACTAGATCATGTGGAATGACTAATTAGGGAAGGGAAACAGCACTCTTACTATAATTCAGATTTCTCAAAGCTTTGGTGGGCCATGCAAAGTAATATGTTGTTTCTCAGAAAGCTCTAAGAGATATCTTGTGGAAACCCATTTTTTCAATCACAAGCGTCTTTGCAGCAAATGACAATTTCCCTGGCAAAATTTCTTTTGCACAATTAACTGTCTCATTCTTGAACTCTGTAATGGGACACTGCTTAGACTGTGGTTTCTATAGAGGCCATCATTTTTTTTTGCAGGAAATAGTAACATCTCTGGAATCTCTTGTTTCCTAAAAAAATATGCATAATGGCACTTCTGTGAATCCTCTCTTTGGTAATTTACATGTAATGTAATTGAGACTCCCTCCCTGAAGTTGTTAGTGAGGAATTAGCATGTGTGAAGTGAGCAAATCCAATGAGAAGAAATGCTATAAGGCAGATGTCTGATAGATTTCAAAAAGAAATGAGAATACTTTTAACTATTGGTGTAGAATGTTCAGTACATATTTAGTGTAAATTAACTCATAGGCTATGCCCCCCCCTCCCAGCAACATGCTTTCTTCCTGTTCCTTAGATGAGAATAGAATATGTTGCTTTCTGTACCACTGAACCAACGGTAGTCCTTTTATTTCACCTGTGCAGCGACATTGCTGCAAGCACAAAAAGTTGTGTGCAGTTGGCTTAATAGCAAGTCACTTAATAGCCTTCCAGATTCTCCCTTTAAACTCAGTGCTCTGATTGCAAGCATTGAATTTTAAGGGACAAGGAAAGAAGCAGGGTGTGGGGAGGTCTTTTCAAATTCAGAATTGGCATCAGACTGCTCAGTTGAAAGGAATAAGGAAAGATAGAAGATAGCTCCCTACACAACACTTGCTTTCCAGGTGAAAATTCAACAGAGTGCTTAATTCTTCCCTTGCAGTTTCTGGACATGTGTCCAATATGGTCTGAATGATTCTGCTTTCTCCAGTGCAAGCCTGTATAGAGACCACATTCTACTTTAGGCATGAAATGAATTATTTTATTTACAAGTAAGAATCATAGAACTGTGGAGTTGGAAATGATCACAAAGACCATTGCAACCTTTTGCAATGCATAAGAAAACCAATTAAATCATCCTTGATATGTGACTGTCCAACCTCTTCTTCAAGACCTCCAGATGGAGAATCTGAAGTTTCCATACATAGGATGTTCCATTACTGTGCAGATCTTACACAATCAGAACATTATTTATATTTAAATGAAATCTGGATAGTATCACATCTCATTGTATCTGTGACCTTGGGAAAATAGTTCTTGATCTTCTTCCCTGTAGCTTCTTTATAACAGAATAAAAGAGTTGGAAGGGACCTTGGAGGTCTTCTAGTCCAGCCCCCTGCTCAGGCAGGAAACCCTATACCATTTCAGACAAATGGTGGTCCAATTTCTTCTTAATAACTTCCAGTGTTAGAGCATTCATAATTTCTGGAGGCAAGTTGTTCCACTGATTAATTGTTCTAACTGTTAGGAAATTTCTCCTTAGTTCTAGGTTGGTTCTCTCCTTCATTAGCTTCCATCCATTGCTTCTTGTCCTGCCCTCAGGTGCTTCGGAGAATAGCTTGACCCCTTCTTCTTATCTACCTGACCATGGCTAAACAGAAGGCTGTTTAGGTTCTGTAATTACATCCACACTCCAAAGTGTTCTGTCTTCTCCTCTGATCCACTTGAGGAAAAATATACTCTTTTTTATTTTATTTTTTTGATATAGTAGTTTAAGCATCAGGCTAAAAATCAGGAGACCATGAGTCCTGCCTCAGGTTCAAATCTAGTTTGCTGACTTTGGTCCAGTCTCTCATTCTTAGCCCTATGAAAAAGGTGGTAGCAAACCTGTTTTGAAAATCTAGCCAAGAAAATTACAGGACTAGTCTAGGCAATTGCTAGAAATCAACATTAACTTGAAGACGTGCGTGCGTGCGTATGTGCGCACACCAAACACACACAAAAATACTTCTGAACATTTGTTTCCTTCTCACTCCTCATGAACGTAAGTTTCCAATAGTCTCTGTCCACTTAAAGAAAGAGATCCAATGTCATTTGCAGAGGCCTTTTCCATTGCTGTCTTCCCCCTTCTCTGCAATAATATTCCCCTGGAGATCAGACTATCTCAGCGCTATTTGATTTCTGGAAAGCAAAGAAGATGTGGTTATTTTGGCAACCCTTTGGAATCTGAAGAATAAAATAGGCCTCTCTTTTACAGAAGGATTTGTTGATTAATTGACATGCTAGTGCTATGATTTCTTTATGGATTAATTATTTTTGTTGTTCGTGTTATGATCATTGTGCCAGTTTACATTTAATCATGTGAAATGTAAGTTGCTCAGAGTCAGTTGTTGATTGAAGCAACCTATGAACCAGTAAGCAAGCTGCTGAATGCCACAGAGAAAACTGAATGCCAGTAACACGTACACAGTGGGCATCCTTTGACAAAGTGAAGCACCCACCAAACATTTGGTCTAAGATACTGTGACTTCAAAGAGTTGATATTTTCATCATTCTGTAGTGGCAGCAATAGCACCAACATCATTTGAGGTACAGATTTGACACACAATATTCAGAGGTTGCCATTTCAGACTGAAAACAAATACAAAGAGTAAATCATTGAAACCACATGTTTTTTGTGGTCCCCCAAACTGATGGGAGAGATTCAACCTAGAAATAAGGAGAAATTTTATAACAGTGAGAACAATCAACCAATGGAGCAGTTTGCCTTCGGAAGTTATGAGAGCTTCATCACTGGAGGCTTTCAAGAAGAGACTGGACTGTCATTTGTCAGATATGTTGTAGGGTCTCCTGCTTGGGTGAGAGGTTGGACTAGAGGAACTACAATTGGTCCCTTCAAATTCTGTTCATCTGTTAAAGATAAATGTCTTGAAATATAAGACCTTAATAGCATTATAGCAATAGTACTTAGACTTATATACCACTTCACAGTGCTTTACAGCCCTCTCTAAGCAGTGATGATTAAATAGATATCTTCTGCAATCAGCTTTTACTTTAATTTTCCTTGGAAAAACACTTTCTTAATCAAACTTTCAGTAGTGATGGTAAATGATCATGTACAAAAGGAAATCAACCCTAAAAAATGCTGAACTGCATTTATTTGCAAGAATAAATTATTGGAAGACCAAAGACAGATTTCATGTAAGCCTTTTCCTGGAAGGCTGAAGCTGTTTAACACTTGATTATATTAATCAATTACACAGGTCTACAATTTTTGGCAAATTATCGACCTCCGAGATAAAATGTTAGTTTTCCATATTTTGATAAGATGAAGTAAAAAACTGGTGATAAAGTAAAAGTGAAGAGATCCCAACAGATGAGAGTGTAATTAAAAAATATTAGAATGTGCAGAAATGGACAGATTAACGCTTACAATTAAGGAAAAAGAAGGAACTGAATATTTCTTGACACGGGACTTATTTTACCAATGGTTTGATAATAAAAACAGAAGTTAGAAAAATGGGGATACAAAAAGGACTAATGTTATAAAGGAGATTCGTTAAAGTAGACAAGTATATTATTATTATAGAATTAATATCATTGTGATGAGTATTATTGTAAACATTTTGATTATGAATTCCTAAAAATAATTCTACCCAGACAACCCTGATTGAAACTGAATTTTTATCTTATATAAATAAAATAAATAAAAAAATTGGGGAAAAAAAGAAAGAAATATCCCCCGAATAAGAAATTGGTACAAATTTTCAACAGGATCCCAAACTGGATTGTACGACTGCTCTATTATTTTCTAGAAAAAAAGAGCAGATGCTTGCTGTCAGGTAAGGATGGTTCCTTGGAGATAAAACTTACTGTTTGGTGATACTTGAAATGGTGCTCATGTCTGCGGTTTGACAATTGATGGCTTTCCATACTGAATATTTGAAAGTGCCTTGTACAGAAACAGCACCAAATATTATCTATACTGGTTTACTGCAGCACTCCAGAGTTTTAACTAGGAATCTTTCCCATGTACCTCTGGAGACTTTGGGACCTGAAACTGGAACCAAAGCATAAGGTCTGTCTTTGCCTTCATTTTCTTCTGCAGGATGAGTTTGATGGCTAAAACAGGGTTATAGGATTTGACTGAGATTGCTGTAGAGAGGCTGTGAGAAACGTTTTTTTTATATGATAGCTATATTATTTGTAGTTTTGCTTTGTGAAGTCTACCATTTTCTGGGATTGTCTCTTTTCAGAAAAAGAACCGTTAAATAGACCAGTTGACCTCACCATTAAACTTCCACTCCTGCATTGGATTAACCTTCTTCTGAGTTAAATGTCATTTCAGCTTCTATTTTCATTTTATATGCATGTTTTAAAGGGGAGAGTGCTCTGAATTTCATGAAAGAAATCATGGAATCTTCAGAAAATGTTAGAGGCTAAGCAAATACTGCCTCTGATTTAAAGCCAAATCAAATCTTACATAGAAGGAAACAGAAGCAATATTTAGCAATGTGATATGATAATTATGGCAATATATTATATGGTATATCTGCAGGGTCTGCAGCACTCCAAATAGACCTTGGGCATGGAAAGTGTGAGAGTGCTGCAAATCTTTTCAAAGGGTTGCTTCAGACCACCTGGAAGAAGGGCAAGCCTTCTTTGGGAGTAGTGAAAGCAGCTTCAGCTTTTTCCAGACTTGCTTCAGAAGCTGTTCTCAGCCACCTCCATTCGGATGGGTGTGTACAGCCTCTTCATTTATTTATTGTTCCCGGGCAAATGAAGCGGTGCATATAGTCATACATTCAGAAACAGCCAAGAGCAGCTTCCAAACCAACCATGGGAATCTGGAAAAAGAGGAAGCTGCTTTAATGATATGAAATGTTCCAGCACATTCTGAAGCATCTGAGTTTGAAAGGCTTGCATAGTGTCCCAAACTGTTATTGCTTGTAGCCGTGTATTGTAGTTGTGCCAGATAAAGTTATATTAGTTGCACACACTGGAAAACGACAACAACCCGTGGACTTCATTCTGAAAAATGTGCCCACATAAAGTTTGAAACAGTTGTACTTATTCCTTTGCAACTCAGATTTAGAGTGAATTGTTAATATTGGCTCATGCTTTTTATCTGTATGTGCACGTGACTACATTCATATGAAATGAAAACAAAAATAAAAAAATAAATAAAGAAGTGAAAGCAATTGCACTCTTCCGGAATACTTAATACTTCCAGAGTATTAATAATAAAATACTCAATATCATCTGAAAATCTTGGCCCATACTGTATTTTTTTATAATTTGGCCCCCATGTGTGAGTATGGTTTCTACAGGACACGTGAGAATATCAAAGTGCAAATGCAAGCAATTTGATTCAAAATGCACATGCTCTAAAGCAGGGCAGTCAAACTTCCGGTCTGTGGGCCAGATGCGTCGTACGATGGCCACGCCCACACCCGGGTTAGCGAAGAGGAAAAAAGTCCTGATACGTCGCATAACACCGCCGTGATGACGTGAGTTTGACACTCCTGCTATAAAGCATCACTCAACTGAAAAATAAAGACTTTCCCTTTAAAGAGACAAATAGTCTTTGTCATTTCATTTGTCTGTTTCTTTGAGCTGTTATTATTGAAGGTAAACGTCTCTAACTTTTGGACAGCTTACATCAAAAGGAAATTTTGCAGAGCTAGACTTTTGTTACATTGTTAGACATTGTACAATAAGTCATGACCCCGGACTTTACTATATCCTGTAAAATGTTAGTAGTAAAGTCTTACCCACACATATTTTCTTTGGAATAGAGATCACAATAAAACCTTGAGTCTTCTCCATTTGGAAACAGAATCCTGTTTTAATTAAGGTATGCCAAAATCAGAGTGTTTGCTATTTTTTAATGGGCCCAATTCTGTGAAAATACTGGCGGATAATGTTGAGCATTTCTACTTAGTTCTAGTAAGCTTTGTGGAACTCAATAGAGATTGATCTTCATATAGTTCTCATTTGGGATAGTTGGAGTATTGGAGAGAATGTTTTTAATACATAGCAGTACTTTCAGATTAAAAAGATCTGATGTCCTAAGGAGAAAAACTGATGTCTGGCATCAGTTTTTGGTCTCTAATATATGGTATTGCCACAGATATTTTCTTTGCTTGGTATTACTCTATCATGATACCATTGCTTTGGTCACTTTGATCTCACCATAATAATTCTTTTCCTCTTCCTTCTAAATTAATGTTTTGTAAACTTGGGAACTTTAAGATATGTGAACTTCAACTCCTAGAATTCCCCATCGAGCCATAAACACTGTTCTAAATAGTTGTTCTATTTCATAGTGCCTTACAGCTCTTTCTAAGTGGTTTACAGAGTCAGCATATTGCCTCTAACAATCTGGGTCATCATTTTACCAATCACGGAAGATGGAAGGCCAAGTCAACCTTGAGCTGGTCAGGATTAAACTGCTGGTAGTCAGAAGAGTTACCCTGCAATACTACATTCTAACCATTGCACCACCACGGCTCTTAAACAGTTACTGTTTTAAAAGTTTCTTGCAATTTTAAAAATTAATTATGTATAATTATTGTATAATAGCATTGGTGTGTTTGTTCTTGGAGCAAAAGTACATCTAACTGATTGTTATTTCCTATAGTGAAATGGTTACACTGTGCTTTGGTACACAAAAGAAAAATATGCTTCAGAACTTGCAAGGCCCTCTCATAGCATTTGGCAACTTCTTAAAGCTGCCATTTCTTTTCTGAGGCCACGTGGCTTCCCTCCATCTTGCAATGTGATCCAGGAACAGATGCCTTTGGTTTAAAGAGAATTCTAGATGATGTATCTCTATACCATATGAAGCAGATTTTCCCCTTCAAATCCAAAGAGCTGCACAACTTGACTGTTGAATATTTAATTTCAGTGTTGGAATTTACATTACAGGGAATTGTAGACAGGCAGTTGGTTGCCTCAACTAGGAGCTAAGTAGCAGTTTGAATCTAATTGAAACAGCTCTGTCCATTAAGTAAATCTGTTGAGCTAGGAGGTGCAACACTAGGGGAACTGGTAGAGTACAATAATATAAATGGCAGTGGTAGCATCAGTTGTCCGGATAATAGCAGCAATAATATGGTTCAGATTGTGAAGCAATTATGTTAAGACCTTGGGTAGGAGGTGATCTGAAGCCATTCCCAGAAATAATCATTTAATAAGTCACAACATATCCTTCAGGTTGGCAGTGTCTGGTAGGACAATAGGGCAAGAGACTGTTGAAGTGTTGAAAGACAAGTCAGAAATCCAATGTTAATACAGTGATACTTCTGTACTCATTGTTAATTGGTTCGGGGAGTTGCAATGAGTTCTAAAAACAATGAGTGCCAAACAAACCACATGACTTACCAAGTGACCCTTTGTTTTGGCTGGGAAGGTCTTTCTTCCTGCTCCTTTCCTATGTCACCAATCTGCCTAACACAGGTAATTTTCTGTCTGCCCTCTGCAACTGTCTCCATCTTCCTTTTGCAACAACCTTCCCGACATGGCCGAATTCTTGTCTATTCTCTGCAGCCGTTCCCCTTTTCCTATCACAGCAGGTCACATACTAAACAAATGAGTACCAGGACATTTTCACATCAAAAATTTTGAGGACCAAATTTGATGAGTTTGGAAGCAATCAAGTACCGAGGTAGCACTATATGTAAATACCTCTCCTGCTGTGTGATAGACTTTAAACTCAAAATATTCAGGTATGTTCCTCGTCTGTAATCTGAGTTTATATTTTAATTTTGTAAGATGTTTTGAGATCCTAACTAAAGATGTTTTAATAGATAATTTTGCCTTAAAAAATCAAAAGCTAATAAATATTTAAAGCTGGGTTTTAAAAATATATCTATTTTTGTTCATATGAATAATCACCAGAAGCTTAACACTTTATTAGATTCTGATTTTTCAACAGAGAACTTAAATGCAACGCTTGCCATTATAATGTTAGAATTCTGCCGAGAATTATCTGAGATTTGATGCTTTGGATTCCTGATTGTTGCTTTTTAATGGTTGAAATGATTCTTCTAAATAATTAGAGAGATTAGGTTATTGCATGTACTTGTGGATGAATAGTAGTTACAAATTAAATGTGCTGGTAGCTAAGGACATATTGTTAGAAAAACAAGGAAATTAGTAATGTTTTTAGCGTAGGAGCATCAAAGCAGTTGCTAAACCCAAGGGAAAAATAGGTTGGTGAATCATGCCTTTTTTCATTTAATGTGAGTATGTCTTTCTTCTACTGTCTTTAGTGTGGTATTTATAGAACATGTTACAGAAACAAGTTTTTAAAGTGCTTTCACAATGCAGGATAGTTTATGTCTTGGAACGATTAATGACCAAGCTTCTCCTTCTACACTGTCTTTAAGGAAGCATTAAATGTAAGCATCATTCTCTTTCACTGAAAACTGACAAAACATTCTGGTATCTAATGTAATGAGTAACAATTAATAATCAATTATGACAAATCTAAACTTTTAGTCTTTTCTGACAAAACACAAATGCACAAATGGATAATAGATTTCCATGAACTGGAACAGGTCAAATATTATAAATATTTTGTCCTAGTATTTCAGGCCTTGAAAAAATTCACAGCCCATGTAAATTATGCCACTTCTATTGCCCAAAAGAGCACACAAACAATAATTAAATTTTATAGGAAATGGGAGAAATTATAGCTCAGCAGCAGTTAAATTGCTTATAGCTAAAACAGTTGCCCAACTATAATATGGGATATAAGTCGGCCCTACACAAACCTGAGGGCTTATGAAGTCATTTAATCAAATTTTCTTGGAAATCTTGTTTGACACTCCAAAATGCACCTCCAATGCAATATCGAGGCTTGAAACTATCATGCCAAGTATATTAAGGATCAGGCCTGGACTAGGATTATAAGCTCAGAATTTAGAATCATGTTTCATCCTATAGGCCTGGTGCCTCTGCTGCTGTCAGATGATTACCAATCCCATTGGCACTGCACCTGCACACTTTGCAGTCTTGGCTTCTGTTTTGAATATCTAGGTCAATTAACCAAAGACCAAATCAATAGTAAAAGTGAATATCAAGGATATTGATTGACAAAAAGGTGTCATGGGTGCCCTGAAATCAATTGCCAACTGTTGGACAGTTGCAAGCCCTCTACTGCAAGGTATCTGTACAATTTAACATAAGGAAATATAGATGAGTTTTTCCAGAACTCACTTTGAAGGTTTACAGAGAGTTTGCACTTGTGTAACTAAGGAGGTAGAAACTTTATCCATGTCTTCATATGATGTCCTTTCTATGATGCCCCTGGATGTGCTGTGATCACCCAATCATTTCCAAATATGAATGTCTTATGGATCAGTCCAGTGCTGATCATGCTCTGTCATAAATCTTGGTCCCTGATCAGCCATATTATGCTCTTAAAATCAGATCTCTGTGCCTGAAGATTTTCAGAGGAGGCTAGTTGAAGGACAAAACAAGTGGCTATAGGTATATGATTTTTCTGGTCCCAAAATGATTCTGAATGGAGCTGTATTTTTCTGTTCAGAACCGGTGAAAAAGTTGGAAATCCTTCTGGACTCCTTGTAATACCTGGTTGAACTATAGCAGCTGTCTCTGTGAGCTTTTTTTTTCTCTACTACTTCAGTTTATCTTATCATTTCATGATGCCAAAAGATTCAACTTGGCTGGAATTCTTATAAAATATTTTCAGGTGTTGGTCGATAGAACTTCCTTCTGCTATATTTTTTTTAATTCAAATTCAAATTAGTATTTAATTAAGAAAAAGAAACGAACAAAAAAGTTCTTACTAAGCTTCTCTAAAGTTTTTGAAGAAATAGTTTGTGTTGATTCAGTTTAGTGCAAAGGATGAATACAAAGCTAATTAGTTAGTTAGTTAATTAGTTTACTTTATTGTCATTGCACTTCGTACAATGAAATGCCATATTCAGTGTACATTATACATAAGAAAATAAAACATA